>APFE031697591.1:19502-55551 GCA_000404065.3 Pinus taeda
CATGTAAGGAAAGTGAATATATGGGAAAATGAACACATGCATTAACAGGGGAAGATAAGGAAACATATGTACAAAACTCTTTACATGTTAACCCACAACTTCAAGTGTTTACACATGCATGTGGTGCAGCAAGATTAGGGTTTGAGTTTTGATGCTTTGGGAGAGGGGTAGGGTTTGCACTTTTATTTATGAAATAGTATGGGAAGATAGATATGAATGCAAATATGAGTAAGAAGGGAGGGAGGGAACAATTTACCAAGGGAAATACCTTGAAACAACACAAACCCTAGCACTCTTGAACATTAACAATGCAGTCACATGAAGTGGTTTCTCTTGCACCATTTGATCCTTAAAACATGTTTATACTATCCACCAATCATAACCAGCAACCATTCCATGATTAGAACACCTACCTCAAAAGATTTGATAGCTTGGAGAGCGATTGAGCAAATTTAAAACAAGTTTTGCAAGAGACAGCTCAACGGGTCTCGCAGGCCTCTCAACGGGTCTCGCACTGCCCAACAGGTCGCGCCCGTTGTATTTTTGCACTGTGGAGGGGTGCTGGACGGGTCTCGCACCGCCCAACGGGTCGCACAGACCTCTCAACGGGTCTCGCATATTGGCAGCTCTGTTTGGAAGCCTTCCCGGTGTCGGAATTGAGCTCAGGATAGCTCGTTTGAAAGGTCTTTGAGTCTACTTTCCATTTTACCCATCAAGCAAATCATTTGGCCAACCAAGCTAGGAGAAAACTTGATTTTCCCAAGGTCACTTCAGAGGTGTCTTTGATTCTCCTGAGGCAATGGTATTCTTGACATTTCTCTCAAACCATGACCCCTGTGCAAAAAGTGAAAGAGGTTTTTCTTCTTTGGCATGTTATGGACAAAAACCTCTCTCAGTTTTCCAAAATTCATCTTTGACTGCTCTGAAACATCATTTAAGTGAAACTTGTCCCAATGTGTGAAACAAGGAATTTTGTCGAAATGAAGGGGATAAGGGGCTTCTAAATTCTTGGGGAAATTTTTGGGAGTGGGGAGGGATGTTAGGAAGCAGGGGAAAGTGGAATCTCAGAGATTGAATGAGGGGAAAGGGTCCAAAAGGGCAAAACATAGGCCCAACCTAGAAAATTGCCAGGTTGTAGCTAGAAACTAGGGTTTGTGGAAAAATGAAGAATTTGGGGGATCTCAGTGATGAGAAGTGTTTGATAAGATACTTTAAGGATAGGGGAAGGTGTATGAACATCTGGATACAAGTTTTGCTGATGAGTTGTCCGTCTAAGAGAAATTGGCTTCAAAACCCTAGGAGAGGGAAATGAACTTGCCAAGGCACAACTGAAGCGTGAACAAGATGTAAAATGACTCATTAAACACTGACATGATAATGACAACCCTATGAATGGTGATAGACTCAGCTGAATGATGACATAGACTGACATTTGGGCAACTTTAGAAAAAGTTAAAGCAAACCCTGGACCTAATGCCTAGTGACCAAATTTTGCTTGAAGACTCACTGAAATGACAAAATTTGACCTTGACACTTCAAAATCACTTTGTAAAAGCATAATTGATCACTGGAGGAAGGCTGGAAACACTGACACTAACAGAGGTATTACTGCTGGATTATTTTCTCTATCAGGTGAGCTAGTTTGGCACCCAGTTGTACTCAAAAAGACTACATAATAATATAACCCTTAGAAGCGCTACACCAGTTTTCCCAAGTTGGGTTTTTCCGATGACGAGTTGTCCAAAAATAACAGTGTCACTTGTGTGTTTGCTATTTCTTTCAGTTGTTGATCTGTAGATGGTTGAGACTGTATTGCGTTTATTTCGATATTTATATGTTTCAATAACTTGTTCGTAATTAACAAGTAGGAGAAATAAACCAGAGAATACAAATAAAAATTCTAATAGGTAATACATAGAAATTTCAACATGGTATCAGAGCGTGGTTGCAGATCACACAAGAGCTGAAGGCACCAGCTGAAGCAGAGCATTTGCAGCAGAAACAGTTGTCCCGAGTGACAGAAGTTGTTCCTTGCAGAAAGTGGTAGAGAAGGGTTTGTTGACCACTGGAGTGGCACCTGATGATTATATGAAGACTCCATGCCCACGGATGATCCAGAAGACACTTGTACCATCATATATCTTCAGTCAACAGAGTTTTTTAACTCTACTTCTATCTTCTCATCATCTTTCTTGTACCAGGCCTAGGATGAGTTTTGAGTCTGTAACAGGCCTAGGATGTTGGGACTCAATCAACAAACAAGTACACCTTGGAGTGTTTTCATTATCTGGTTAATTATCCCTTCTTTTTCAGAGGCGAATAATTTTCTGGATTTTTTCACTCACGTTTTACCCCAAAGTCGGGGTGACGGTTTGAAGATTAAGCCCCTGACACATCTTAGTGTCTAGAATTGATGTATATTAACATACTAGATCACAAAAAAAATTCGTGGAATTTAGTTAGGTCTAAGTAGTCATTTTTTAATTTTTTAGATTTCCCGCAAGTCAAAAATTGCAAATAAAATTGTATTTAAATTGTAATAAGTGTAATCTAGAGAAGTTGTATGGGGCATGAGTAATCAAATTTACACCTCTCACCCTCAACTTTCTACTATGACACACTTTGAGGGGTTAATAATGTGTTTTGGACCCTCAAAACCCACTTTTCCTAAGTTTAGTAGGAAATCTGGCAATTAATTAACCCAGAAATTAAATAAATGGAGAAAATAAATATCCACCCATGCTAAATGTTGTGGCAATGAAGTGGAAAATTATGGGGGAGTTAAAGTGAAGTCCCAAGGTGATGTGGACTCCTAAAATCAAGGAAAGAACATGTGCTCAAATAAAATCAAATTTCTGGCATTAAATGAAAAAATTGCTTGGAAATTCGAATTTGTTTAGTTAATGCACATTTGGGAGGATTTGGGAGAATATTTGGTGGAGATTTTTGTGTGAAATTGTCCCTATATGAGTTACCACCCATATACACTTGTCATTCCACCATAAAATTCGAATTTGGCACATAAGGGAAGAAGAAAATGATGTCCACTTGCCAGAATTCGATTTTTACACTTGGCAGTGGAGCTCCATTCAACAAATTCGAATTTCTATTTGGGATTGTCACCTCATGCCACTTGTTTAATCACTTCTACATTGGGATTGCCTCTAATGCCATTTGTCATTGTCATTCTTCATTGGGATTTGCTCCCAACTCTCTATATAATAGAGCCATGGGCTCTCACTGTGTATAATATTGTTACTAGATATTGTGCTCGCGGAAGCGCTACTGCCTTGTACACTTTCAGAAATATCAATAAATACTTTGGAGTTCCATTCATGAAGTGTTCCTCCTTTTCGAGTGTGATGAATTGTTGAGCATTGGTATAATTCATTTTACTCATGCTTTGATCTAATTTGCTTCTATATGCTCTTGTAAATTTGTTAATGTAGAGCTATCTTGCATTGACATTTGATTTAGAAGTATGCTCTAGGTATAGAATGCTCTAGTTGGTTTTAAATAAAACTCTAGAGTTTCTTATCATTGTTTATTGTTAAATCTATATGGAACTAATTCTTGATTGAAGTTTTGTGAAGAGAACATCTTGTTGGGATTACAAAGTCAAGCGTGAAGGGCAGTCTTTGGAGAGACCAACCCACTCTTGATACATTCTTAAAGGAGCTCTCATTTGTTCTTTGAAACTTCATAGTCTTATCTTACAAAGTGGTTTTGCAGAGATTTCGGCACATAGTTTGTACACAAGCCGAGAACTTCTAAATTTAAATCTTTTTTAAAAAAACATTGTACTTCATTTCTTTAATTTGCTATCTAAGAGCTTGAAGATGGCTAAGCAAAGCCGAGAGTTTACTCTCACTCTTTAGCTTAGCCTTTTGTAAATTATAATTGTACATATACATTTTATCTTGTTGATTTTTCCATTAATAATTAACTTATTTTGCAGTCATTGTTTGGATTGCTTGTTAATTCTTGTGTGGCAGATTTTGAAGAGCAACTTCCCCCAACATCTAACAAGTGTTTGCAGGACCTTTGGCAAGTGTTGGGGGTTCGATTTCCAAGGATGTCGTGAGCCCTTTTGAGGCTTATTTTGGCCAAGTTGAGTTCACTAGAGGGCTGCCCATTTTCCTCTTTAAGCCGTGGGCATTTGGAGGAAACTCACACCTTGTTTCCCTTGCATAAATTTTGTGAGATCTTGTCACTACTTTCTCAAGAAAGGAAGTCTACTGTCCAAGTTTCAAGCAATTATTGTGTGGACTCTCCTTGAAGTATAGTTGAGAACTTTGAAGGGTCCTCTTCTCATTGTAATATTAATAAAAGATCTAACTTGCTTGTGGGAGCTTGGGATTTCTCCCATGGTATCCTATCTCCCCATTTAGAGGAAGGCTTCTCTTGGGTGGATTGACATTTGCATGGTTTAAGCTTTCATACTTTATTCACTCGAATGCTTTAATTGGGAATTAACACAGTCTCACTATCACATTTCATTACGTTAAAGTTTGTTATAATTTCATTTGAGCTTTGCGTTTTCTTTCTCCTTGTTGCTTGGAGCTACAAGCTTACACTTTACTTTCGGCAATTCATCCTTTACATGCAACCATTTTATATTTTTAACAAACTTTGATTCGTTTCCATTTACCTTGGTAGATTGTTTCATGAGGACTTGAATACATGCTTCAATTTTATGCTGCATTGTTATCTTGAATATTGGAGCAATTTATTGTCATTGTCTATTTGAAACAAATTTTACTTTCAAGCAAATGACTTGTATCATTTTAATTCATTGATGAAACACATGCAACACTTGTAAGCTAATTTTATTCCTCCAGTTGAAGTTATAATTGCAACTTATGTTGAACACTATTTCATTCTCAAGCATTGCAAATCAATATCTTTGAAGCATTTGCATGTATCATTATTTTAATTTGGGGAATTAACACAATTTGCATTTCATCTAGGCATTTTAGTGTAGGAAGGCCCCAAGCCTCATTAAAATTTTACCTCCAACATAAGCTGGTTGAAGTAGACATCTTAAGGATCCTCTACTCCTCTATTGACTCCTCACTGTGAGATCCATATCATTGGGCGAAGGTGAAGTCTCAGGATTAAAGAGTTAAATTGTAATCTTGTTGTAAATCTAATTAATAAAATTAACCAAGAGCACTTTCCATTACATTTACTTTACTTGTCTTTTGCTAGTTTGAGTTTTCATATGCAAAGTCTATTCCAAAAGCAAGTATTGTAATCATTTCAAACAAGTGTTTTCTTTTCATGTTTCGAGTCTAATTGCATATTGATATCTTGGTTTAGCACTTCCTTTCTTTTACATTTCCAAGTTAATTACTAATTTTTGTGTTTTGGCAAGATATGTTTCACATGTTTTGATTCATAAAGTTGATTATCTCAAAAGCATTTTGTATCTTACATATCTTGTGCTAACAATTCTTATTTACATTTCAAGGTAACTTTGTATTCTCTTTTGAGAGCATTGCATTTTACTTTGAGCAAATATATCTTTAAATTGTTGAGCAAATTCCTTATATGGAACTAGTTTTATGGTTTTTAATCATATTAATGATTGACATTGTTATTTCAAGTTGCTCACTTCATATTTGCTCATAAA
Source organism: Pinus taeda (assembly GCA_000404065.3). Taxonomy (NCBI): domain Eukaryota; kingdom Viridiplantae; phylum Streptophyta; class Pinopsida; order Pinales; family Pinaceae; genus Pinus; species Pinus taeda. The sequence goes on from APFE031697591.1 coordinate 25,138, forward strand.
TCTTTAAAAGTAATGCATTTTCACTATAACACTCTCCTAGAAACTCACATCTTTTAACTTCTTTTCATTAGCGACCACCCCCCTTAGCTAACCTAGGAGATAGCTGAAACGGAGAGAGTCGGGATTAGTATGACAGCCCCTTCTCTGAGTTCACTGCCACCAACCACACCTTGTGGGGTTGAAGGCTTTTCTCACTAACTTGTAGGTAGGTGTAGGCGGCAAGGTCAACAGGGTTGACATAGAGGGATTGTGTCATTAGTTCATGCCAGAGAAAGATCAGCGCAGAGGCTGAGGAGGGCAGAAAAAGGCTCACGAAGAGCCACGCAGAGACCAGGAGGGTTGACACAATTGGCTAGGGGAGCATTTCAGCCAGTGCCGAGATTGCGCAGAGCCTAGAGGCTCAGTCCTTTAGTTGCTAGGGCATAGGAAGTTGTGGGTAGAGTGCAGGGAGTGAAGATGGTGTGGTGTCATTGTTTCCAAGTCAGAACAGTACCTAACGGGAAAAACCAAGGTAGAGGGAGTCGCTACCTAGGTGAATTTCTACCCAAGAAATCCAAATCAATGTTGCAGGTGCATAAGAGATCGAAGAGGTGCGACTCGACGGTTGGCAGGCGGATTTCCAGGAGGGAAATCGAGACTCAGAGGGAGTCTAGCAGAGAACTTCCGGACGAGAAGTAGAGACTCAGAGGGAGTCAATGAGAGAACTTCCAGAGGGAAGTAGAGACTCAGAGGAGTCGAAAGGAAGAGTAGAGAGATGGCCATGAATGGACCAAGGGATCAGGACAGGCTGGACAGGGCGTCCAACTTTGTGGTCTGGAAGGCCAGGACCCTGTCCATTCTAAATAGACATCGCATCAAGGCCTTCACCTTGATAACAGTGGCTATCCCAGTTAACTCGGTTGACAATGAAAAGTACGAAGAGGCAATGGCCAAGGCGAAATGCATCATCCTTGATGGGGTCAAGGATCATGTGGTCCAACATATTGCCGAGAAGGAGATGGCAAAGGAATTGTGGGATGCCTTGAAGACGTTGTACCAGCATGCTTCCATGCAGAGGAAGATGTTACTAGAGAATCAGTTGTGGTCATATCAGATGCAGAAGGGGGAGTAGATAGATCACTTCCTCTGCAAATTGAAGGAGATCCGGGACCAACTGACTTCCACAGGGGCCACACCGAATCAGGAGTTGATGGTGAGGACTGCTCTAAACGCAGTCTCCCAGGAGTAGGAGACATTTGTCCAGAGCATTCTAAGCAGGGCGACTTCCAGATTGGGAAGAATTGTGGGCGGCTCTTTGACAAGAAGAGATCAGACAGTTGTCCAAGACGGGAAGTAACAGCAAAGGAGTATGGATCAAGAAGGAAAAGGAAGAGGATGTAGCTCTAGCATCTGCGGGGAAGCAGGAGAAGAGGAAGAAAAAGGACCTCTCCAAGATTAAGTGCTTCAACTGTGGGGAACTGGGGCATTATGCGAACCAGTGTCCGAGAAAGAAGACTAAGCGAGAGGCATCTGACTCCAAGGTAGCACCAACGAAGACGGAAAAGGAGGTAGAGGAGGATGACGATTGTGCCATGAGTGCTCATGTACCTCTAGAGAAGAGGTGGGGAGACATCGAGCTGTAGTCAGGAGGACTACAGGCGATGAGGGGCAGGATCCTTGAGGTACCCAACCTCTTGGATTATACCTTGCTACAGGAGCCCCGAAGAAAAAGTAGCAAGACTAGCGGATGTCGGTAGAAACGGATGCGGATGAAGCGACAGAGAGTGCTACAGTGCAGTAGTCTTGGACAGCGTAGAGCTAGCAGGCTGTAGCAGTGCAAGAGGCACAGAGGAGGTTGCAACAGTGCAGGATGGCACAGAGAGAGCTGCAGCGGTGCGAGAGGCAGGGAGTTGTTGCAGCAGCGCAGAAGCAGTAGAGGGAGCACGTGATAGCAGCAGAGAGAGCTTCAACAACTGAGTTACAGTGCAAATGCAGTGTTGGGAAAAAGGACCAACAGCAGCAAGGATGCAGAGGGAGTTGTCGTACGGATGCAGCAGTGGCAGGGCCATGGGCAGCAGTACAGAGGATGTTGGGCAGGGAGGCCTAGCATCAGCACAGGTGCCTGTGCCGTATAATCAGAATGATGCTCAGTGTGGAGTATTACTAGAGCACAGTATTGAAGTAGATCCTTCAATACTCGCAACCTTTCTGAAGACTTGTATGAAGCTTCTGTGTGATCAGAAAGCAGTCGAAGGATTGCAAGACTTAATAGAGAAGTGCGCCAATAAGGAAAAGACTCCTACAGAGCAGCGCACAGTAAGAAAGATTGGGAAACATAAGGCACGAACGAGGCGCAACATGAGGCTAACTGCGCAGATAGGTGAATATGAAATGGACCAAGTAATATTAGATCTAGGGTATGATGCGAATCTCTTGCCTAAGCAAACATGGGCAAGGATGGGGAGACCTGCGCTGCAGTGGTCTACTATTCAGTTACGCATGGCAAATCAACAAAAGATTATTCAAATGGGGCGCTTATATGGTGTAACAGTGGACATTGAGGGTGCGAGTGCGATGGCTAACTTGAGGTCATTTAGATAGTGGATGATAGTAACCCATACCCCGCATTGCTAGGAATTGACTAGGCTATTGATATGAACGGGGTAACCAACTTGAAGTAGCAGAAGACATCCTTCGAGAAGCAATTGCTCAAGGTTGTAGTGCCACTAGACCCTGCAGAAGGAACGCATTACACTGAACCTGTGTGCGACCACGTAGAAAGTGATGATGATCTCGACCAGATATACAAGATAACAGCGCGAGATGAGGATTGTATGAATCCTATCGCCGATGGACGAATTGCGTGGGACAGGGATAGCTCCTACACCTCAGATTCAGATGAAGAGCTCGCACACTGGCAAAATCGGCTGCATGAAGTATCTACGCTCCGCTGCAATATGATGACCAAGTCACTGAGGTATGTTTCGACTAAGGTAAGAAATCTTTCGCATTATGATGGTTTGACTGATGTGGAACTGTTTTTAGATCACTTTGAAAAAGAAGTACAGGAAGAGCATCGATTCTAGGCACTGGAGTTGGCGTTGCGCGCTACGCCTGCCCGTTGGTGGGGTACACACAAGGACAGCTTTGTTGGATGGAGAGAGTACAGAAGATGATGAAATTAAGGTTCGGTTATGCTAATCCTAGAATAACAGAAAAATACAGTGGCAGTGGCAAGGATGATCCGCATGATCATTTAGCACGATGGACTAAGGGCTGGGGAACAGAACCACAACCAGAATGGGTGCATATTTTTTGTCATACCTTAGATACGATCCCAATGAACTGGTATTTGGAGACAGAGCTTTGCCATGGGACTGCCGAATGAGACATTTTAAGGGAGAGTTTTCTATTAACCTTCAGCTTTGAAGATGGTTTTGAGAGCATTGATGAAGCGCTCCAAAAAATTAAAGCAGCTATATTCAGAACGTCGAAGGAACCGGTAGAATGGACTCAACCAGATTAGAGTACACAGCTACGCCATGCGTTGGAATGCTATAATGTGACTGCTGAAGAAGAGGATGATCCGCGGAATATTACTATGCCTGAGACTGAAGGACAACGCGAGATCAAAGGACCTAAGGTGGCAAACCCGGATATATCAGAGCCTTTGAAAACTCGACAAGTAAACATTGGATCTGAAGAAGAACCTAAGTTCATGAAGATAGGAGACTATTAGGACGAAGACACGGTTGATAATGTAGCTAAACTGTTGCGTGAGTACTAGGACTTATTCCCAACGAAGTTTTCAGATTTGAAAGGGATTGTCGAAGATTTAGGTGTTATGAAGATCACGTTGAAGCCAGATGCGAAACCCGTTAAGCAGAGACCTTATCAGTTGAATCCAAAGTATAAGGAGAAGGTCTGCCAAGAACTAGATAAAATGTTGGACACTGGCATTATTGACCTTGTAGAAGAATCAGATTGGGTAAGCCCAATGGTGGTCCAAGAAAAGAAACAAAAGGGCGAAATCCGCATATGCGTAGATCTACAGACGATGAATGATGCATGTGCGCATGACCCGTTTCCAACACCGTTTACTGAAAAAGAATTAGAAAATGTTGGCGGACAGGAGATGTACTCGTTTACTGATGGTTTTTCAAGGTATCATCAAATAAAGATCGCGCTAGAAGATCGAAGCAAGACAACCTTCGCGACTGAGTGGGGTTGCTTCCAATATATAGTTATGTCATTCGGATTGAAGAACACGCCTACCATCTTTTCCTGCATAGTGATCGCGGCGTTCAAAGAATTCATTCATAAGTTCCTAGCAGTATATCTTGAGGACTGGACGGTGTTTGGGTTGGTAAAGCAACATGTTGCGAGTCTGTGCCTCATGTTGGATACATCTCAAAGGTATCAAATCGCACTGAACTTGAAGAAATGTATATTTTGTGTGCCCTTTGAGATTTTGCTCGGCCACGTGGTATGTAAGCAGGTATTGATGGTGGACCCTGCGAAGATCGTTGTAATTGTGAATTTGGTTGCTCCTAGGAAAGTGAAACAACTGCACGCGACATTGGGACACACTGGGTACTATAGGAAGTTTATCAAGGCATATGCCCAAATAACCGCGTCGATGGAAAAATTGTTAAAGAAGGATGTGATGTTTTGCTGGCATGAAGAGTGTTAGCGCAGCCTGGATGTCTTGAAGGAGAAAATGGTGACAGCGCCTATTTTGGTGTTTTCGGACTGGAAAAAGGAGTTTCATGTGCATGTCGATGCCTCCTGCATTGCACTAAGCGTTGTATTATCACAAGCAGGCAAGGGAGAGCTTGATCATTCGATAGCTTTCGCAAGCAGGAAGTTATCCAAAGCTGAGAAGAATTACTCCACTACAGAGCGCGCAGGGCAAGCAATGGTCTACGCGCTACAGAAGTTCAGACATTATTTGTTGGGCAGACACTTTAAAATGTATACTGATCACTCCGCACTAAAGTACTTGGTCAATAAGCCTGTGTTGGGGGGGAAGATATGTTGATGGTTACTATTGTTCCAGAAGTACGTCTTTGAGGTGATTGTGAGGCCTGGAAGGCTGAATTCAGTTCTGGACCATCTATCAAGAACTGAAACAAGTGAGGAACCAAGTAGTTTAGAGGAAGGACTGTCGGACGCATAGCTCTTCGCGGTGCGCGTTGCAAACGATCATTTTGTCGACATTATTAAGTTCTTAAGAACAGGAACAGCACCAGAAGGTTATTTCACTCAACAAGAGTTAGTAGTTCACGCCGCAGATTTTTCAATAATTGCAGGTCAGTTATATAAGATGGGAACAGATGAGATATTGCGAAAGTATGTCCCAGAGTTTGAACGCGCTAATATCCTAGCTAAAACTCATGGAGTGGCAGGAGGTCGGAGGTCACTATGCAAGGAAAGCGACCACACATAAGATTTTGTGCGTTGGGTTATGGTGGCCAACATTACACAAGGATACTAAGGCCTACTGTGAGGCGTGCGATGCTTGCCAAAGGACGAGGAAGCCTTCGCGAAGGGATGAATTGTCTTTAAATCCTCAAGTTTCATTGCAAATATTTGATAAGTGGGCCATTGACTTCATAGGTCCAATACAACCATCAGGTAAGAAGACGGACGCGGGGTACATCATCACTGCAATAGAGTACTTAACCAGATGGGCAGAAACGCAGCCAGTGAAGGATTGTACAACGGCCACTACTGCAAAGTTTTTGTTTGAATATGTCTTAACAAGGTTTGGATGCCCGAAGATATTGATGAGTGATAGGGGTACACATTTTTTGAATGAAATGATCAACGCGATGCTTGAAGAATTTCAGGTGTATCATCAAAAGAGCACGCCCTATCACCCACAGGTGAATGGAACGGTGGAAGCCTTTAACAAGATTTTGGAGCATGCATTGACGAAGGTCTGCAATGCACAGAGGAATGATCGGGACATGCGTGTACCTACTCTGTTATGGACTTATAGGACGACCTGCAAGAAATTGACAAGACAAATGCCGTTTCGGTTGGTCTATGGAATTGAAGTAGTAATACTAATGGAGTATATTGTGTCAAGTTTACAGATTGCAGCCTTGACTGAGATGGCGGACCGCAAGGCCTTGGAGGAACAGCTCGTGCAGATCATGGAGTTAGAAGAAGATCGCTTCCTTGTAGGCTTTCACCAGCAAGTGCAAAAGGAACGCGAGAAAGCATGGCATGATAGCCATATTAAATTGCGTAGGTTCAAGGTAGATGATTTGGTGTTGTTATATGATAGCAAGTTCACGAAATTTCCAGGAAAGTTTCAAATGCACTAGTTGGGGTCATATGTTACTAAAGAGATCACGGATGGTGGCGCAGTTCAGCTCGCGAAGCTGAATGGGGAACCATTCCCTAGAAAAGTGAACGGAAGTAGGCTGAAGTTGTACACAGAGGATCCCGCCCCTACGTGATGACTATATGGAAGCAGGATAGCCTTAGTAATCCAGGCAGTTGCAAGGGATTGCGAGACTATAAACTACGCTGCTCGACAGAATGAAGAACGTGGTATAGAGGTTGCGCGACGGATGATGCGACAAGTGAAGTTGTGCTGGATGAATTGCAGCCATGGAGGATGGTGCCGCGCAAGTGGGTCCAAAAGTAGACGTTGAGGTTACTATTCATGATTTGATGGCCAAAAATCAGTTAAGAGGAGCAGATAGGCGCTATTTATGGCAAAAATATTTGGAGATCTGCTACCAAAGATGCATTTATTATCAGAATTTGGGGGAACGGTCAGATTTGAATTCAAAACTTCCTATAAATTACGTGTGTTGGTCCAACGAAGAACAATTTGCATTCTAAGAGTTGTCTGGGCACTTTGCTGTCTGAAGCTTATAAATTGTCAATTTTGGGGAAGAGTTTGTGACGCAACCCTCGTTTGCAAATTACACTGCAGAAGCCCGAGAGCTATTCATAGAACGAATGACTGCTACAAACCCCACCGAAGCCGTAAGTTCCAAAGTTGTTGTGTCTGACGCGCCCAACATTGAGAGGTCAAGTATAGAAGCTTCATCCCGTGTGCCTACTGCGCCGAGGTCATCGAAGCCGAAGCAATCCACTGAAAAAGAAAAGCAATCAGTTGCAAAGGAGAAGCAGAAGAAGTCGATGCCAATGAGGCAGGCCCCAAGGAAGACCCCCGAAGTGCACCAAAAGGAGAAAAAAGTCAAACAGTCGAAGAAAGTCGCTGATTTAGAGGAGTAATACTAAGGTGTAGAGGAGTTGGATGCGAAGGAGGTCGAGCCCATCACACGGCTCCCGGCGTATATCCCTCCGCGAAAGGGAAAAAGAAAGATTACCAAGGATCCAAATTCTGGGAAATTCATGGCTCCCTTGTTGCCTGAATAGGTGGAATTTGAAGGCATGGTCCTAGCGCGCATTCCCATTCTGAAAATGGAGGATTAGGACCTCGCAGACCACAAGAGGTTCCCACATTTGGTGACCAACAAGTATATGACCAAAATATACTATGAGGAGACCGGGGTTACGCAGTTAGAGCCCATGAAGTGGGTCAGAGGTGTTGGGCAGGCTATGCTGCTACACATGCTCTGTGGGCCACATTATCATCAACCAACTATCAACACAGTGTGTGTGCGCCAGCTCCTCGCATTGGTGCACGATGGGTGCCTATGGCTTGGGGAGCCCATCCCCATAACAAACATGTTAATCCATCGCATAACGAAATTGCCTTACAAAGGAGCGAACCCTGCCAAGGAGTTTCGAGGGGAAACTGGGAAAAAGACTTGGCGGACAAGATGAAGGCAAAGTATGGGTTTGTCAAGAAGTCGTGTGGATATTCTATTTGCTCTATTCAGGACCAGGCAGTGCAGTTTACCGCCCAGATTCTCGCGGGGAAAATCATGAGGAAGTGTCGCGCAAACGAGGTTCTGGCGCCGATAGTGTCACTAGCAGCCCAGTACACGAACGGAGTCCAATACAATTGGGCAAAGTATCTATGCAAGGAGTTCCTCGCGAACTACTGAGAAGACCAGGAAGAAAGCAAGTTGTTTCATTATGCCTAGCTTTTATTATCTATTATATAAGTAGCATTGAACAGTTTCCTCCACAGGAGAAAGATTTACCCGAAGCAGCGAAGTTCGCTTTGCTGTGGGCGACCAAGAATTCGTAGCAGATCAAAGAGTCCAAAATTTTCTGGATTTTGATGGAGATGGACTTGAGAACAGCCATTGGTCAGAGACTAAGGTTGTCCCCAACCTTGTTTGCACAATTGACGACCTTTGCAGAGTTTAAGGCCGACTTCCACAATGTGTCTATCAGAGCGCGAAAGGACCCAAAGCACCTATGCCCAAACTGCCATATCTGGTATCTGAGACAGACGTACAGGAGATCGTGGGGTCTTAGCCAGCAGAGTGGCGCGAACCCACGGAGCTTGATGTGGGTACGAGCAAAGGTGCAGAGAGCTCTGCTGCTCAATCGACAGTTGTGCAGAAACCTAAGGAAGCAGCTTAGAAGGCCGCGCGCACCTTGGCTAAGCAGAAGAAGAAGGAAGTTGCTGCTAAGGTAGCTGCGGAGAAAGAACGGGTGGAGAAAGCGCGCTGCCAAAGAGCAGGCAGAAAAAGAACGACAGGATATAGAAGGCGGCGAAAAGTTTGCTTCAGAACACAAAGATGAGCAAGAACTACCAGAGCAGGAAGGAGGCGGTGTGAGGGGCAGAGCACTCCTTTCACCTTGAAGAGGCGCGAAAAGGAGCAGACTGTTGGACAGCGAAAGAAGCATAAGTCTAATAAGCAGACGCACATCAACCCAATGGTGCTGACAGAAGGCAATCTCAATGAGATCGGTGACAAGATTAGGGACACAACGAATGAGGTGTTGCAACAGTTTGAGCAACAGTATATGCAGACGTTGGGGAGAGTTCAAAAAGATCTACGCGAGCTACAGATCCAGGCTAGCAGGATTCAGGCGGGCATCTGGCAAGCGAGAGAAGTGCAATCGAGCATAACACACAGAATTGGAACAGTGGCAGTGTTGTAACGGACTCTGGACCTCAAAGTCATACCATTTCCAAAAGGGTTCATTCGCACAGAGTCAGATGAGGATCGCACTGTGCTCAGTACCGTGAAAGAAATGGGAGTAAATTTGGCCGCACTACCACTCCAGACCCTCCATGCATTGCATTAGGGGGTTTCAAATGAGCTAAGGATCAAGGAGCAGCACGCCCTCACAGTAATCAACGAGTTCAAGGTAAATAATGAACAAATGTTCGCAGAAAAAGTGCAAGCGTTGAAGGCAAAGGAGGAGACGCAACAACGTAGTCAAAGCCTAGAGACAGCAATAGAGCAGGCTTGCAAAATAGTGTCAGAATTGAACATCCCGGAGGATGCCAAAGCATCGGCAAAAGTAAGGAAATTGGTTGTCGCGGTACGCGCATCAAAGGACGAGGTTGGCAGTGTTACCTTTGAATTCCAAATGAAGATATCAGAGCTGCAGTTGAAGTTGCAGCCAACGACTCCGCTAGAGGTTCGGGAGCAGTGTGGAGCAGCAATCAAGGAAAATATGTACACACTAGATACCGCAGTCACTAACTGTGCCATGATGTTCGACGCAGCAACGCAGTAAAAGCCTAGAGAAAACGATAGAGCAGGCTTGCAAAACAGTGTCGAAATTGAACATCCCGGAGGATGCCGAAGCATCGGCAAAAGTAAGGAAATTAGATGTCGCAGTACGCGCATCAAAGGACGAGGTTGGCAAGGTTACCCTTGAATTCCAAATGAAGATATCAGAGTTGCAGTTGAAGTTGTAGCCAACGACTCCGCCAGAGGTTCGAGAGCAGCGCGAAGCAGCAATCAAGGAAAATATGAACACATTGGATACCGCAGTCACTGACTGTGCCATGATGATCAACGCAGTAATGGAATTATGGACAAATCTGCAAGATTTTTCTGATATAGGTGGCTGAGAAAATTCACAAAGCCCAATAGCAGTTCCAGCCAGCAAAGCTCCAAGAAAACACTTTATCTTCACTTTTCCTAATCAATCAATTTGGAAAACCCCACAGCTTCCCTTTCTGCAATTCGTGTTGCCTCCAACAACTCACACTAGCACTCTAGCAATTTGCACTATCTCCCGGCAATACACATTACCCTCTAGAAACTCAAACTGCCTCCTAAAAAGCTCGATTTTCCCTCCTAACAATTTGCACCTCCTCTTGCAAACTCATACTAGCCTCTGGAAGACTCGCACCGCCTCCCAAAAATAACTCAGCCTCTAATCCTGCAAATTTACTGAGCAACTCGACCTCTTCCTAAGGGTCACAACGTCACTAGAAAAACTTGACCTCCTACTAAAAACACTGACAGCAAAAATCTATCGAAAATATTCTCCCAATCGCTGATACTGAAACACTCCTAGTGTCTGACTAAAAGTCACCCACTCAATGTGTCCCCAAAGTTGCCCATCGATGCCCTTTATATTTTTCATTCACAAATGAATGGCCATGATTAGAAGTTCATGTTGGGATAGGGTCCCTAGGGTCAATTTCGGGGTTAGTTAACCCAAATTTTGTATAAGTTTTTGTAAAAGATGTAAAGTCTCTGCGAAATGTGGATGCGGAGCGCGCAGGTGGATAGGAGTCAAAAGGGTCTTAGCCCCTTGTTTGGATAAGTAGATAAGTCAATTTTGAGACTCGCCCATGGTCTACGGACCATGGTATTGTATTGAGAAAGTGTTAAAATTAGCAACTAGGGCCAAACTCCATGTGGGTCATCTTATTTATGACAACGGATATTTTTCTTGGATCCCTCTCATCGAGAGGTGTAGGACTGATCTAAAGATCATCCAATTCCGATAAGTATTCATGGAGTTATGAATTTATTTGTGTTATAGGACAATTCGTCAAGATCGGCCAGCAACTAAACAACACCAACATGTGCTCAACGTTTTAGTATAAAAGGAGATGACTTTAGAGTCATTTCGCACATACTTTTCTCTTGATTTCTCTCCACTTGTCTTGGGTTTTAGTGGAAGAGAAATCTAGGAGTAGAAGCCCTAAACGCAGTCCTAAGGAGGAAGCCCTAAACACAGTTCTAAAGTGGATGCCCTGGCCACAGTCCTAAGGAGGATGATCTAGCTCTCAACGCAGCTATGGAGGAGAGATCTAAATGCTGTCCTAAAGAGGCCATGACACCTAGCTGCAGTCAAGGAAGGATCTATCTACGCTAATCTAAAGAAGACTCACACATGTAGTCAAGGAGGGTTAGGTGCCCTAGGTAATAAGGATGACACAACAATCCTATATGCTGTCCTAACCTACCTGTTAGGGAGGCCGAGGAAATTTTGGACAGCATGATTTGGAGAAGACATAAGAAGGAGAACTCGCATTTTGGAAAGGAGATCTTATGTTCAGGCCGCAGGTTAGTAGGCACTTCAGTGAAGGAGAAAAGGCTAGGTCTGTAGCCTTTTCATGATTGTTTTGAGGACTACAAAACCAAGCAGGAGGGCTAAGTTGTGTAAGGGAGATCCGGGCTACTTGTGACGAGTTTGAGGGTTGTCTTCCTGTGATCTAGCGCAGTCGCTGCTACAGCAAGAGACCAAGGCCTGTTCTGAAGTAATCAGAAGGCTAGTTGGAGAGTCTTGGGGCTAGGAATTAGCCTTAAAGACAGCGTGTTGGATCAGTAAGCTTAGAAGGGAAGACCACAGTTGTAGGAGGCCTTAGGAGCTGATTGGAGGGGTCTAAAAAGGACTGATAGGAAGCCCTAACTAGTTTGCTGCAAACATATCAGACCTCAATACAGTGAGCTAAGGCATGTTGTCTATGACATCTCTTGTAGATGTTGGATCCTAGATGAGGATCAGTTTGAAACAGATTGTTGGGCAGACTGTGGGAGCCAAATTGGTGGCTATACATAGTGGTATGGTACATGGGTATTTAGTGTAGCAAATTCATGGTGCTGCTATGGTATGGCCATGACATTGTGCAGCAGTGGCACAATGGGACAGCCATGACATTGTGCAACAGTGGCACAACGGGACAGCCATGACATTGTGCGGCAATGGCACAATGGGACAGCCATGACAGTGTGCAGCAGTGGCACAACAGGACAACCATGACAATGTGCAGCAGTGGCACAAAGGGGCAGCAAGCATGTGCAGCATAGCAGCACAACGAGGTGCAGCATGATGACGAGATGCAGCACAATGATAAGTGAAGGAGTCACCTTGGAGAATCAGTTGAAACAGCATGTCTTCAACTGATCTCACGTATCATCTTGTTAGAGATGATCTATGCTCTTATCTAGATAAGTCAAAGTGTTGACTTATGTTGTAAATGTACTCTCTCTCTCTCTCTCTCTCTCTCTCTCTCTGTTGAACTATTAAAGAACATATAAGAAGAATTGATCAAGGGTTTCCCCACATTGGGGTTTGTCCCTGGCTAGTGCCACATCTTGTGTCCTCCTGTCTTGGCTTGTCTTCAACGATTTATGTTTATGTTCTATCTGCAGTTTACTTTAACGCTGATGTGATTGCTAATTTGGAAAAGATATTGAGCTAACTGTGAAAATTTAAATAAATTGCTCTAAGCATAGAACATACCTAAACTTAACATGGTATCAGAGGTGAGGTGAAGACAATGCCCAAGCAAGAGTGAAAAGAGCAATCACGGAAGACAGTTGAGAAAGGACAAAAGGATCAGTGGATTCCTCATCCCTCTTCAAATTCACCAAGGGTGAAATCGAAGCAGAGAATATTATTAGAATGGCGCAGTGGAAGCTTCTGATGACCTACCTAAAAGATCACTGTATTGGGAAGTCTGGATCTAAGGGTCGAAGGAAAGGCAGATGCCTTGGTTGTAATAAGTTCGACCATTATGTGAAGGAGCCTCCGATGTAGGGACACATCACTTGATGATGATAACAATCATTCCAGGGACATCTTCAAAGATCAGAGGAATGACAGGTAATGTCGGTCATCAAGGAAACGGTTGACTCTTAAGAGAAAGCAAGGAACCCCACGCATGAAGAATCAAATGTTGTTTCTGATAAGATAAAGAAGTGTTATATTGTATTGGCCCTCTCCTTCATATTCTTTGGGAGTTTGGCTTATTGATTGTAGTGCTCCAAAGCACTTCAACGGATAGAAGGGTGCTCTCTCTAATTTGGTAGAGATGGAAACAATCGTGAGATTATACTTGGAGTCGATACCACCTATCTCGGAAAGGGTGTAGGAAATATTACCCGTGAATTGAATGAGGGTAACACAACTCATTTACAGAATCTCTTTTATGTACCTGATCGCAAGAAGAACCTGGTGTCCATTTCAGCAATGGAAGTCAAAGGTTTCAGGGTGGCATTCATCAATGGAAAGGTACGTGTTTGAAAATAGAATTTTCAAAAGATGCTTTTACTCATGGGATCAGGGCTAGCAATTTGTATCAAGTTGCAGGATGGTCCATTGGGGACCATGTCAGTTGACACATCTCATCTATAGCCCTGGAGGTCTACTTATTATAGGACCCTACACGATGTGAGTCAGATGGTGACTGGGATGCCTAAATTAAAGAAGAGCATGAAGGTACATGTCTAAGATGTACCGGAGAAAAATCTTACAAGGGGACCATTCCCCTCATGTAGTAGGTCCACAGGTTTGGAACAACCCGAGGGGTTTGGGATTCATGATCGAGAATCTCATGTATGCAGGTGGAAGAAAGCACTCTATGGCTTGAAGCAAAAACACCCTGGGCATAGTATGAGAGGATTGATAGCTGTTAGATGAAGTTGAGATTCACTAAGAGTGAAGCCAATCCAAACCTTTGCTTGAAAGTTGTGGATGATAGACCTCTCATACCGGCACCTTCTGAGGACGACATATATCTAATAGGTGCAGGCCCTCTCATTTGCAGAAGTAAGAGGGAGTTGGATTCCGGATGTGGAATGGTAAACTGCAAGCCGTGACTACCTCGAGGATCTTAACTTTCAAAAGTTATATGGTAGTGATGCCGGACCAGATTTAGGAAATGCCTCTGAGTCTCATAAACTCATTAGCGTTAATGTTCTTGGTGAATTTCTGTCCGAACATATGATTTGCAATTAGTATGATGAGCTCATATATGGTTGAGCCTCACTAGATTGGTGCCAAGAATCTTCTAAGATATCTTTAGGGCATAATCTCTCATGGATTGAGATACATTGTCGGAAATGTGAAGCTGCATGATTATTCGAATGCTTACTGGGCAGGCAATGTGGAGGATTGCAAGAGCACTTCCAAGTGCTGGTTCTCTTTGGGTTCTGTTCGTTATCCTGGATGAGCAGGAAGCAGAAGTCAGTTGCTATAAGCACCGTTGAGACCGAAAACATAGCTACGAGTATGATCTCGTGTGAAGCTACCTGGTTGTGGAAGCTCTTCAACGAGTTATTTGTACACATGATGGATACCACCAGGATCCTTTGTGTCAACCAAGGGGGGATTCGATTGTTGATGAATCACGTATTCTATGATTGCTCCAACATATAGACATCAGATACTATCTTATATGGGATATGGTACGTTGATGAACAAGGAGGCTCTATTGCATTGAGACTGATGTACAAGTCGCAGACATTCTATCAAAGCCCCGGGGGAAAGGTCAAATTTGTGACTTTCCCGAACGACTTGGAGTCGTTGAGAGAACTTCTTATAAAGGTCATGCATGATGCATGCATTAAGCTCTAGGAGCTTCGAGGGGCTTGGGGTACTACTTGGAGCAACAAGCGATCATAGGGCGACTCGCCCTCCCCTAATGGTGCGTTGTGTATAGGGTGAATGGCTCAGCCTTCCCCTGTGATACCCCGAGGCGACATAGGGATAGGATGAATGGTTCTCCTATCGAGGTATCCTACCCATGCAGTCTGGGACTCATGGGAAGTACCTCTCATCTGGCCAATGAGCAGGGAAATGGGGTTAGGGACCATAGTAGTACTATCGATGAACGCATCGTTGTATCTACTGTACTCCCTATGCTAGGATGACCTCCATTGATCTGGGATCAGTATGAGTGGTCTGAGACACTCTCTTGTGATATTCATCTGGGATCAATAAAACTGACTTCGGGTCAGTAGAGAATGGTATGAGACATTCTCGATCAATTCTTCTTCTTCATGGTTCAGCAGAGCAGTGCAGGGCACTGATGGCAGAGATAGTACAGTCGGACATATGGATCAGCGGATGGAGATCTCCCTAGTTGAGAGGGAGTGTTAAAATTGGCAACTAGGGCCAAACTCCATGTGGGTCATCTTATTTATGACATTGATATTTTTCTTGGATCCCTCTCATCGAAAGGTGTAGGATTGATCTAAAGATCATCCGATTCCGATAAGTATTCATGGAGTTATGAATTTATTTGTGCTATAAGACAATTCGTCAAGGTCGGCCAGCAACTAAACTACACCCACATGTGCTCAACGTTTTAGTATAAAAGGAGATGACTTGAGAGTCATTTCACACACACTTCTCTCTTGATTTCTCTCCACTTGTCTTGGGTTTTATTGGAAGAGAAATCTAGGAGTAGAAGCCCTAAATGCAGTCCTAAGGAGGAAGCCCTAAACAAAGTTCTAAAGTAGATGCCCAAGCTGCAATCCTAAGGAGGATGATCTAGCTCTCAACGCAGCTATGGAGGAGAGATCTAAACGTTGTCCTAAAGAGGCCATGACACCTAGCCGCAGTCAAGGAAGGATCTATCTACGCTAATCTAAAGAAGACTCACACATGCAGTCAAGGAGGGTTAGGTGCCCTTGGTAATAAGGGATGACACAACAATCTTATACGTTGTCCTAACCTAGCTGTTAGGGAGGCCGAGGAAATTCTGGACAGCATGATTTGGAGAAGACATAAGAAGGAGAACTCGCATTTTGGAGAGGAGATCTTATGTTCAAGCCACAGGTTAGTAGGCACCTCAGCGAAGGAGAAAACGCTAGGTTTGTAGCCTTTTCATGACTGTTTTGAGGGCTACACAACCAAGCAGGAGGGCTGAGTTGTGTAAGGGAGATCTGGGCTACTTGTGACAAGTTTGAGGGTTGTCTTCCTGTGATCTAGGGCAGTGGATACTACAGCAAGAGATCGAGGCCTGTTCTGAAGTAATCAAAGGGCTAGTTGGGGAGTCTTGGGGCAGTTGTAGGAGGCCTTAGGAGCTGACTGGAGGGGTCTAACAAGGACTGTTAGGAAGCCCTAACCAGTTTGTTGCAAACATATCAGACCTCAATACAGTGAGCTAAGGCATGTTGTCTATGACATCTCTTGTAGGTGTTGGATCCTAGATGAGGATCAGTTTGAACCAGATTGTTGGGCAGACTATGGGAGCCAAATTGGTGGTTGTACATAGTGGTATGGTACATGGGTATTTAGTGCAGCAAATTCATGGTGCTTCTATGGTATGGCAAAGCACAATGGGACAACCATGACATTGTGCAGCAGTGGCACAACGGGACAGCCATGACATTGTGCAGCAGTGATACAATGGAACATCGATGACATTGTGCAGTAGTGGCACAACAAGACAGCGATGACATTGTGCAGCAATGGCACAATGGGACAGCCATGACAGTGTGCAGCAGTGGCACAACGGGACAGCCATGACAATGTGCAGCAATGGCACAATGGGACAGCAAGCATGTGCAGCATGGTGTTGCACGATGAGGTGCAGCATGATGACAAGATGCAGCGCAATGATAGGTGAAGGAGTCACCGTGGAGAATCAGTTGAAGCAGCATGTCTTCAACTGATCTCACATATCATCTTGTTAGAGATGATCTATGCTCTTATCTAGATAAGTCAAAGTGTTGACTTCTGTTGTAAGTGTACTATCTCTCTCTCTCTTTGTTGAACTATTAAAGAACATATAAGAAGAATTGATCAAGGGTTTCCCCACATTGGGGTTTGTCCCTGGCTAGCGCCACATCTTGTGTCCTCTTCTCTTGGCTTGTCTTCAGCGATTTATGTTTATGTTCTATCTGCAATTTACTTTAATGCTGATGTGATTGCTAATCTGGAAAAGATATTGAGCTAACTGTGAAAATTTAAATAAATTGCTCTAAGCATAGAACATACCTAAACTTAACATAAGTAGATAAGTAGATAAGTCGATTTTCAGACTCGCCCATGGTCCGCAAACCATGGTATTTTATTGAGAATGCTATATATTGGAGTCATAGTGAGTCTAGAAGAGGTAACTAACTAAGTAATAGTAGCGAAGGGCAAGTAAGTCAAGATAGAGATTGTGCTAAGGCAGGAAGGCTCTGCTTCCTGTACTTAGGCATAAGGGGAAGGCTTCTACAGCAGAGTGCGCAGTAGGCCTTGGTAAGTCCGCAACTGAGTGCGTGGACCCCTGTCGCTGAGTGTGCAAGGTGAAGGAGTCCGTAATATGAACGTTCAAGATAAATAAACAATGATTATTGAAGAATTATTATGCAATCTGAGCATTTCTGTTGATTTTGTTATGTTATGATTTGTCGCTTATAATGTGTTTTCTATGAAATAATGAATAAATGTTGTGCGAAACCACTGAATCTATCTTATTTGTGCATGATTTGAGTAGTTATCTATTTTCGCGAAGATAAGGATTATTTCTGTGACGTTTTCTGATAAATTGGATAGATATGTGCAAAGTCAGATCTAGGGTTATCGATTTATGCGCGAAAGTGGATAATTTACCTATTTAGGGTCCGCAAAGATTGATCGTAGACCTTCACGAAGGTCTAGAAGCCGTTTTCATAGAATTGCAACAACGAGTCATAGGAGATTACCGATCTGCGTGAAGGCAGATCTAAGCTATAGGAGCTTGAGAACAACTTATCACATGTCTCTGGATGCAGAAACCTGGTTCTAGCATCCCCCAATACTGCTTCGAGTGACACTGCAGTGTGCGCTATGCAGGTTGTTGCCGAAAGGGCCAGCAGTTAGGGTTTTGTTGGTTGGCGCGAACAACTCTAAACTTGGATCAGGCCCCCTTAAGCCAAAAGTTCACTTGATCAAATCGATGGCTAAGATAATCTTAGAAACTTTCCATGAGCTTCTAGAGGTAAATCGACCTTATCCCAACTAATGTCAATTAATTTAACACTTCCCCTAAGTTTAGACGTAGGAAATATTTAAAAAATCACTAATTGACATAATTAAGATATTTTCCCTAGTTGAAACTTAGGAAAAATTACATGGGATTGGAGATAGTTAATTCCTCTATGTTCCTAGCCTCAATGACACTTCTCAAGACTAGAACACCTGTCCAAACTACAATATTTAACAGAAAGTACTCCAGAAATTTTTTGTTGACAATCAAGGATCTACCAAATCATTTTGAAATTTGTCTAAACACCACTGAATTACTTGGGAATTCCCAAGCCCTTGTAAGTCATGTAGGAGAGGTTGATCCATTAGCAAGCACTGCAAGAGGACTTGACAGGCAGCTTAGTGGGAATTATCGACATGAACATCGTGGGAGCAATATGGCCAATTTGGATGATGATAGATGGGCCAAGCTGGTGGATGCCTTTGTTGTTGGCTGCAATGTGCGAATTGAGGGTCTTAGTGGTGCCTCTGTTGTGTTTCGATCTATCCAAGGTTATAATACTAGTTTTGGAAGAAATGCTCGTACAACACAGATGAATATGAATGGCATCCTTCTTATAGGGCCTGATGTGCAAGCACCATTTCCACAAGTTGGACTTGTGAGAAATAATTCTGATGCTGATAGCTGGGAGCATGCTTCTGGTTCGCAGAAGGCTTTGGTTCCTCCTCCACAGCCTTCTTTGCCCACAATTCATAAATCAGAGAACCAATATGATGTGGGTAGGGTTTCTGATGAGGATCAGTTGACACAAAGACAAATTAAATCCGTCCTTAATAAATTAACCCCCCAAAACTTTGACAAACTTTTTGTACAAATCAAAGAAGTGAATATTGACTCTGCATCATGTCTTCATGGCATAATATCTCAAATATTTGACAAAGCCTTGATGGAGCCAACTTTCTGTGGAATTTATGTGAAATTCTATTTTCAGCTTGCTGCAGGATTACCATAATTTTATAAAGATAATGAGAAGGTTGTTTTCAAGCAAGTTCCTTTGAACAAATGTCAAGAGGAATTTGAAAAAGATCAAAGAGAAGCAAAGGCTGAGAAAGCAGTAGAGCATGGTGAAAAAAAACTTTCAGCAAAAGAAAGACTGGAGAAGAAGTTTGCAGCATGACAATGAATGCTAGGAAATATAAGATTTATTGGTGAACTCTATAAAGAAAGTAGGCTGACCAAAAGAATTATGCATGTATGCATAAGAAATTCATTAGTGAAGCCTTAGTAGGACCACTGCCTAAGGGTGATCATAATCTGCTGGTGAAAAACTCATTTTCCTCGTCTAAAAGTAGCTATCATTCACTCCCAAATGAAGAGAGTTCTATAAATGCCAGTAAGGAATATGAACCCCAGATGATTGATAAAGGATGTGATAGTGATAAAGTTGTTGGAACAAGTAAAATAGAGGTTAAAATTGCATGTCTAAAAGCAGAACTCGCTTCAGCAGTAGCATATATTTGTGCTCTTGACCCAAAATTGAACTATAAACCAGTGAATGGAAGCAGTGACTATTGCATGATGACATCTCCAACCCGCATGTTGGGTATTGGGCTACAAGGACTGAAGAAGGGTGTTGGTGTTCTCGCTTATAGCAGCAAGGATCAAAGGAAGTTTTTCGTTCTTGAGAATTGAAGGAAAATTTGTACAACACCCAAACATGCCATTGCTTGAGGACAAGCAATGTCGGGAAGGGGGGACTGTTGTTGGAACATAAGGTAGCTATGGTCGGCATTTTTCATCAAAGACATGGAGAAGAAATTAATTTTTTTGGTCCATCCTAACTCTACAAGTCAGCTCAATCAGCCCCTCAAGTCAGACACAAGGACATCAAGTCAGCCCATCAGGGGTAATTAAGCCCTCACATGACGCCTATTAATAAGAGGTCGTTGACATTCATTTTGACTACCAACACATCAAACATTTTGGTCTGCAATTTACATCTAATTCAGGCTTCAATTTCAGAGCATATCCATTCACACGAAGAAGATTACAAGGGCTATTGTGACTACGGTTTATTCTCTTTATAAGGCTCATTGATATTGTGACTCAGATCATCTACATTTCTAGTTTTGATACTTCTCTTGTGGCCGAATATTGCAGAAAGGTTCGCTCTCCCTTTGTGACACATTTCCAAAGATGACCGAGGGCCTCTTTGGGTATATCATATATGTATTCTGGGCATTTCATTTATGATTACAGTGGGAACTTCAGCTTCCTTTTACAGTGACCTCAGGCCTACATTTCAGCCTTCTTATGAAGACCATCTCATTGGATAGAAGTGGAATCTCTCTCTTTATTTGTGTAGACTTTGATTGGGCATTTCATTGTTGAGTTGTTGAAACATTCAGATGTACTATTGATGAATCTCTCTCTCATAAGGAAAGAATTTTGGGTTTTTCCTGTGTGGGGTTTTGCCTTGGCTGTGAGCCTAATCTTGATGTCTCCTGTCTCTTGATTATTGTCTACTATGATCTCTACTTACTGCTCTTGTTGCAGAATTATTGGTTGAAGTTTTTCATGTATAGCTACTTGTTGACTAAAGTATAAAGGAGAAACAATTTGCATCAACAAAAGTGGTTATCAAATCGTGAAAAACTATTCTAGTCACTGCAAAACTAGATTTTCAACAACTGTAATGTCCCCTATGAATTAATTGCCTACAGAAGGATGAAATAGCCTATCCAACCCCATAGGCTATAGTCTTGATAAAGGAGGAAACCCAATTATCCAATGTTTTGGGGCACATTGGCTAAATCTTGGGTTGGCTGGGCAAATACGCCCAAACTAGGGGTGACACTTGCAACCCTTCACATTTGAGAAACCCCATGAGGGAATCTATAATTAGAGAAGAATTGAAATCATTTTGGCATCATCGATTTCGATTGGAATATCTCTGTTATTCTTGAGCCTTAGGCTCTGAGTGTTTTAAGACCCCTTCTTCTTGATTAGCTTTGGTGGAGATGATCCCACCCGGTCTAATCTTTTTGTCTAGTTTCGGTGGAGCTGATCCCACTCCACCTAGACATTTTTTTCTAGTTTGGCATAATCTTTTCTCTCATATGTTACTTGGCTCGTGGAAGGAAGAATTTCTGGGACAGGTTGAAGAAACACCAGCTAAAGTACTTACCGAATTTTCTAGAATGTTTCTATGCCAGTGAAGCAGTGACATAATACAGCGAGGTCATTTAAGGGTTCTTCCTAGCCACAGACCACAGACAACTGCAGGCAGCCGCAGACCGCAAACAAGATGCAAACCATAGGCCACAAGCAGCCGCAGCAACAGACTGCAAACAGCCACAAAGCCGAGGGATGCAGGGCCCAATTCTGACAACGAACCAATTACAAGGCAGGTTGTGAATTGTTGGAGAAAGCAGGAAGGCTTGGACCTCTGTAACAGTGAAATCGGACCACCCCTAGAACAGAAAATACTATCAACAGTGGTATAATTGGGATTGGGCAATGTTAAAATTTGGGTACCAGAGGACAAGTAGTTCCCCAAGGCTTTGATCTTTGGCCTAGGGAAAAGTGTCCAAATTTACTTTTTTATTTTTCTCCTAAAGTGACTTCATAAGTGGTAAAGTCAATTTAATTTAAAGGTGACTTTATAAGTGGTAAAGTTACATTCTAATTTATAAGTGACTTTATAAGTGGTAAAGTTACATTCTAATTTAAAGGTGACTTTATTAAAGTGAATGAAGAATTAGAAAGTGAAAAAGTGACTATGGAAATAAAAGGCTAAGTGGGTCTTTATTTAAGTGGGTGAGTTAAAAAATAGAAAGTGAGAATTAAATGCACTTTTATTCTCATCCCTAGATCTAAATGAATCTCAGCGATTAGATCTTAGGGTAACCCAAAAAGTCATTTGGAGATTAAGAGGAGAAGAGAAGAGGAAAAGATCAATTCATTCTTTCATAAGCATTTGAGAGAAAGAGAAGAGAGAGCAAGGAGAAAATTTCTGAGTAGTGAGGAAGTGAAAGAGAGCAGCAAGAAGACATTTCAACAAATCTGGATAGCAGCATTTATTGACACGCATCCCAAGGAAAAACTGTACAGCAAGGGAAAAGCACAGAAATTGAGGAAAAGGAACAACAAGTTCTGGGCACATTTTTCGAGGTTGCCCATATAGCATTTAATGTTGTTTTATTGCTGTAAAAATTTATGTTTTGGCTGTTTGCTGATTGGCACAATTTTCGAGGTGGAGTTCAAGCACGGAAATCGAGATAAGTTGTAATTTGTAGTTCCTGGAATTTTCACTGTGTATTTCAGTTTCTCTGTAAAAGCATTTTCAGAAATAAAGAAGAGCTCTCAAACTGGTTTTCCCCAAGAGTTGTAGGGGGTTTTTCGGATTTCCAAGGTCACATTGACCAAAAATCACTGTGTTATTTTCTTTGTGGTTGTTAAAATTTTGCTATGTTTTATTTCTGCAATTTCAACAGTTGTGAAATCTCTAAATTTGTGTTTTCAGAAAATTATTGTCACTTCCAGATTTTAGAATTTTTATCATGCTTGGATTTAAAACTAAATGCATGGAGTGATAGGGAAAACTGATATCCGGAGTGGGGGTTGAAATTTCTTCAGACAAGGCTGCCACAGGCCCCCTCAACAGCAAACACGCTCAGTAGCAGCCCAATAGACAGTGAGTTAATTAATAGAGTAACAGTAGTGTTGAATAGTGTATGTCACAGTTGAATTCCAATAGACAAAACCACTGATATTGCAAACAGTACTGGTGGAATTTCTGGTTGGATACAATCTCTGTTTCATTGGGCAGTCAGCCCTAAGTCAATGTGTTCCATTGAAAAACAATATTGCTATTGAAGATATTACTTGCTGTTGGAAATATTGATGTTATTCAACGATGCCTACTGTTCAATAAATAAATGTGCTCTGTTATCATATAATCTTGTCTGATTCATTGGAAACCTAGGAACCCTAAGGGCTAAAATTACTCTAGGACATTACAAGTAGATTTATCACTGGAGAGGAGCATTGGATGAAGTGCAATCTATTCAATATCTTGCTGTATTTACTTTTAAGGTTGAAGGTTGAATATTTTTATGTTATAACATTTCTTTGAAAGGATACATGATGTTTTCAGCTTAAAGTAGAACATCTCTTTATTG
This sequence comes from Pinus taeda, assembly GCA_000404065.3. Lineage (NCBI taxonomy): Eukaryota > Viridiplantae > Streptophyta > Pinopsida > Pinales > Pinaceae > Pinus > Pinus taeda. The sequence goes on from APFE031697591.1 coordinate 48,352, forward strand.
TCATAGCATGCACATAGGTACAACACCTTTGTAAGAGTCTACATTCTGTTAGTTTCCACCAATCTGGTTTAGCATCCATAGGTAAATTTCTGCATGTTGAAACGGGACTCTTACCATTGCCCATTCATTTATTTTCAGCTCTCCAAGTTACCTTTAGACTCCATATGCCCAAGTGAATTACTGGCACTAGTCATCCTCTTCCAAGTTCCAACCACCATAAAGTATAAAATTAATAAACCATTAAAATTTTTGTTTTACTAAAGCTAATTCTCCATCTTATCACAAGCCTCTATTGCATAGCTTTAGTTATCCTAACCCTAGGACTTTGTCATTTAAGTGTAATGTTTAGTGATAACACTCCCCACAGCTAATCTTTGCTTGGGGAGGCGTGGAACCCTAGTTTTCTATTTTTTCATTAGAACCCTAAAACCTTTGCTTAATTGGACCAACCTTGGAGAAGGCTAAGACAAGGGGAGATAACGAGGTATCTAGGCATTCATTTTGGAACTGGTTTTTCATCTTCTACAATGTGGGACTAATGCATTGACAGGGATCAGTCAAAAGTTGCAAAATTGGAATGATTTGCCCTTTGCCAGTAACCTTCCATAATTTCGAAAAATTTACAAGCTGATCATGCATATTATTCATCATGTTGGTTTCCTTCAATGGCACAATATTGAATCTAGAGAAGATCTCAAGAGCCTTTCTTTGGGCTAAGTTTTGGGAGCAAGGGGGTTGCATCTTGGCACTTCTATGCTATGCCCAAGCAAGATGGTGGAATTGGCTTCTTTAAGAATCGATATCTGTATGCTGGGGAAGATTCTGGAAGCAACATAGATTCTAAGATGTCTTGATGGGGATGCCCCTTGAAAATCTCATCACTTACAAGATTCTTCATAGTAGCCACATCAGTAAGATACAAGGACATTGAACCTTGAGAATTGGGTCACCCTAGAACTTAATGATTTACAGGTCTTTCATCCTTAAAAGGATCTGGGAGGCTTCAAAGTTGGTGACAAAACGGTTATCTTGCAATTTTTTGGTGTCAAATTTTAATACATGAGGCAGATCTACACTCATAGAATCAATTCCTACAGCTAATAACTGAAGATTAGGAAACACGTATCAAGATTCAAAACAGCAGATCTGCTTAAACAAGTGACTATAAGGAAATCTCAAGAGTGTAGGCACTGAATACCACAAGGTTAAATCAAACCAGTGGAAAAACTGGAGGTTTGATCTACATCAACAGCAAGCTGGAAAGTCAGGACAGCATACTAGAAACCTGTAGCAGCAACTGCATTCCTTGCATGCCTCCCAGAATATTGTGCCATGCATGCATGAAACTCCCAAGGTCTACATGCATTGGGAGCTGTGCCCTTCTAGAATAAAACATGCATGCATGCATGCACCTTACTCATGTGTAATGCGTCTTCTCCTCCATTGTGTCTTCATAAACAGCTCACCATCCTTGCGTGACAATCTCCCTCACACAAGTGAGTCCTTCCCCCAGTACAAGCTAAGGAAACAAAAGCTTGAATTCACGAAGGTCAAATATAACAGAGAACATGGTCAGAGAAAGCAGGTAAACTAACGATCATGGGGTAGGAAAGAGTGTTATTTATCCTTTATGCCTACTTGAACTTGGAGGATTGCAAGGGCAGTGTATTTCCAGCACTCTGTAGTTTCAAGAAAAATACCAAATAAAAAGGGCCTTTTATTTGGAAGGATTTTTGGAATGACGATAGTTGAGGGTAGATTCATTTGAAGAAACTTGGTAGTAGTCAGGCTCTTCTAGCCTCAGATAGATGCATTATTAGAGAATTACAAGCTCCAGTTTCAGAGGTGGATCTATCCAAGGTGAATGGTCATATACAAGGCCCAATTTGGAGAGATTGCCAGTGGTCCTACAACAATAATACGTATGAGTTTAGCAGCAGGAAGCTTTATCAAAATACGCACAAGCATGTGCCTTTGGCTCTTGTTTTAAATAGATAGTGGTGTAGCTCAGACGATGAGTTTTAGTAAATTACTAGGCTAGGCAGTGTTTGGTCATACAGGGTTTCCTATAAGTTGAGAGCATTTGCATGGGTGGTCATTTATCAAGGCCTGCACACCACATTCTGATTGGCCAAATATGAATTTACAAATGACATGTGCAGACAATGTAGGAGGCTCAAGACAGTTAAGCATTTATTTTTGGAGCACCTTTTTGTTAAGTCATGATGGAAGAGTGTCCATAACAAAGTCAAATCTGCTCCCACATGGATCCATCCATTGTAGAGCTGCCCCTCTCAAAGATTGCAGGACATTAGTTTAATATCAATCCATTAACCTCTAGGAAGGTCTCAAGGACATGGATCTATATGCTTTGTAGTGTACTCATTATAGATGCCTTTGAGAGTACGATTGGGTTTATTGACTCATTAAGGAGGCTTGTTTTCAATGATTTGCCTGCACAAGTAAAGGCAAAGGGATATTTGCCAAGAAAAGATGCTGAGGAATTTTTCCAGGGCTCAGTCTGGCCTCATTGGTAACTTAGCAGCAGTGTAATGAGGTAAGTTTCTCTTTGTAAAAGGCCTCTTTTCCTTGCTCCTTTGTCCTTCCGAGAGCTGCTATTCCAAATTCCTATTAGGCCTATTGATTCATTTGGGAAGATTGCTTCTGATGATTTGCCTGCCCAAGTCAAGGCAAAGGGCTATTTGCTAAGCAAAATGCTAAGGAATTTTTTGCCAGGGCTCCGTCTGATCCCATTGCTGCTTTGGCAGCAGTACAATCAAGTGAGTAAGTTTCTCTTTGTGTATGTATTTTTCTGTATAATATAAGTACTTTTCAGAAGAAACAACCTCTGAATACCTAGCAGAGCACGATTTTTCGGTTGGAATTTGCAAGAGCAGCTCTTGGGAGGATAGAGCAGCAAGAAATAGAGGGGTTTTGCAGGTTGTATGATGGAGAAAAGTTTTTGTGGTGTAGCGGGAGGGGGAGGGGTCATATATGGGCCCAGTGAAATAGAAATCTTAAGAGTATCCAAGGGGTTTGGCAAAGATTACAAATAATCAGGCAGAAGCCTGTGGCTTATTACAGGGCATCCTCCTAGCCAAGGAAAATCAGGTTTCCTCTCTCATTGTGTTAGGGGACTCTCTTGTAAATTTCAATTTAACCCAATCACGGTTTTCAATCTCAATAAGTTTCTCAGTTACTTGCTGTTAGGGTTTAATGCTCATACACAAATGCATTCAAAACTGAACTTATGAAAGAATATGCATTGAATCATTTACAGTGCACATTAAATGACACAGAAATTTCGAGAAATGCCCCTGGAAAAAGTTAAAACTTCTATGGAAAAACCAGTAGAGAGAGAATTTTTATTATGAGCCCACAGAAAAATTAAATGAGTTAACAGCAAATTTTGTTTTCAGCAACAATTAACTGTACTTATCTTGAATTTTGAGCCACTTCACCACCTTGAAAACTGTGCCAAGACTCTCAATTCCTGTGCAGAAGAAACTGCCTTGCAATGTGTCAAACCCTCATTCCTGTGCATAAAATACTCCGATTTTTGTGCAGAAAATACTGCCTCAAAGTCTGTGCCAAAACCCTCAATTTCTGTGCAGAAATACTGCCTCAAAATCTGTGCCAAACTTCCTTGATTTCTGTGTCGAAATCTGTGCCAAACTTTCTCAATTTCTGTGCAGAAATACAGCCTCAATTTCTGTGTAAGGACCCTCAATTTTTCTGCCTCAAAATCTGTGCACTGACTGCAATAAATGTTGTGCATTCTCCTTGGTTTGCATGCTCCTTGCTGCTCCTCTTGGCTTTGTTCAGCTCTTCTCTCTCTCTCTCTCTCATTCAAAAAATGAATTGAATAATAATGTCTTTCCCTAGAAACTCCTTTTATGTCTATCATAACGAATTTTACCTAACCCTAAGATCTAATGACTTAGATTCAATCCTTGGCCAATGAGATCTATGCCTGTGAAATAATCTCTTATTATTGTAACTTGAATCATTTTAAAGACACGATATCCATTAAAAATGTACAAAAATCACTCTAACTTTATAAAATAAAGTTAATGTCCTAGGGATCACTTATAGACATCCTTTCACATGCTAGACACCAAGCCAATGTGGACATTCTTCCATGTGCTAGACACCAAGCCAATGTGGAAGACACTTGTCCAAGCTAAAAACTTCAACATCTCTTATTCTCATTCAGCACATGTTTAAAGATTCTCCCCTGAGCAATAATTTTTTGGCGAATTTTTTAAAACTTATCAAGAAGGCAGCAAAAGATATCCCTATCATATGTTATAAGCATATATTATGGGATCATAACAAGGAAGTGGATGGGTGTTCCAATCTAGGTTGCAATTTAAAAATTGGTGAAGTAAGGCCATCTTTCATTACTTAGTTATAATTTCAATGATATGACAAGAAACATCAAGTTCAAGTACACATCGTCCCTCTTCCACCACAGCTTATAATCATGAAGCAGATGTGTCGAAATCCCATATTCAGTGCCCCCTTAATGCTATGAGCAAATATCGCATGGTGTGGAGTGTAGGTGTAATGAAGTGGGACAACGACCTGAGGTTTTGGATGTGTGGGATTAATATTAGTCTTGGATGGAGATCATGTCCTCCGCCAACATCATGTGACTCAAGAGATTGACATATGCTGCTTCCGGAGGTGATTCAGTTCTCCCAAAATTGGCATTGGAGCAATTTCCCCTTTGCTGGTTATCCTTCTTGACAAATTGGGTGCAATTCGAAACCAAAAGGGCAAAAAATTGGCTCCAAGCAACCTACAGTAGTTAGAGAGGAGGTATTTGGTTCCACAGTTTCATGTATCTGTCATCTCTCCTCCACCACAGCCTATAATCATAAAACAGACATGTCGAAGCCTCATATCCGCATACATTCAACACTGTGAGCGGATACTACATGGTGTGGACTGTTGGCGTAATGAAGCAGGGCAGTGACATGAACTTTTGGATATGTGGGATTATTGGAAGTGTTGGGAGGAGGTCTTCTCCTTTGCCAGCATCGTGTGACTAGGATGGCTTCTCATGCCGCTCCCAGAGGCAACGCAGTCTTTCCAAATCTAGCATTGGGGAACTTTTCTTTTCATTGGCTATGCCTCAGAGATAATTGGGTGCAAATGGGATGTGCAATGGTGGAAAATTAGCTCGACATGGCTTACAGTGGGCAGCGTGCAGATAACGGGCACCATAGTCATTGCAGAGACATTAGCAGCTGCGGCCAGAGGCACGACTGTGGCTGGCATTTAATCCATAGTGGTATCAAGTTGGTTACTTTTCTCTTTGGGTGTGTAGCTGTTGGACTTAGATTTGTTTGCTCTGAAATTTACGGTCATGGTCTCTATTATTTCCTAAGCCTTCTGGTTCAATACTGTGATTGGGACTGTGAGATTGCTGTTCACTCAGAGTGCTATCCCTTGTTTAATACTCCACATTTGTCTGGCAATGCTACTCAATCTGACACGACCACTGTCTTGATCTCTGCAACTGTGATGGATTTAGAGGTGGGTGATTGTCCTGTGGCCAGCAACTCGGTTACCATTTTTCTTGAATTGTGAATTATATATTTGGGAAATTCAAATTATTGTATCCACAACATGGCTGGAAAAAAAATTGCAGTCATTACCCACCTTAATGAAAAATTGGACACACTGCAAGTAGAGATTATGCATCTTCAGTTGAAAACGATGCAGAATCCGCCACCTCTTCCAATATGATGGATATCCTCATGGAAATCCGCACCAAGGGCAACAAGCAGGAGGGTCAATTGAGCTACCTCCAACAGCAAGTAGAAGAAATTAGAGGTTTTGGTGAATAGCATTCCCTCTAATTCAACTGATACTGCAAGTACCAGCAGTCCTGTGGACAACAAATGCCCAGACCTGAATGAGCCCATCAATCTGGGCCAGTATATCAAGATGAAAGACTACATTATCAACTAGGCAATGTACTGTAAATTTTGCTTCATTCTGGGGCTCTATTGGAAGGTATTCATCACCTCCAAAAACCACCTGTCTGCAAAAATAATGTGCCTCTCGACAGGACAGTTTTGAATTTGAATAGTAAGATTTATGCTGATGTATTTCCTGATGTACTTGCTGCCATCTAGGCACGGATTTTGATCTAATACAAATTCTCATTACTGTTTAAAAAAAAAGATGGAAAAAAGTTGTTGCAGTTTGTAGGAGAGATTTCATCCATACTCTATTGGGCACAAGAAAATATCTTCAGTTGGACAGCAAAAAGGAGCCTAGTTTGTTTCTTTTTCTCCCAATCTTCTCCAAAACATGACACCTTCTTCCATTGGATAGCAAAGAAAAGTGGCAATGGATCCCACTGACGGAGACATGTTGGAATTTCTAAGTCTGACACATTAGAAACCCTTCATGCACTTTACTGATTTATTCCTACCTACTTGTTATGTTAATTAACATGTTATTTACCATGTAAATACTGAAAATAAATACAAATGCATGCTCAACACATTACAGATCATCAACTAAAGGAAATAGAGACAAGCACACAAGTGACACCATTGTTTTTGGACTAATGTCCCCGGAAAAACCCAATGCGGGAAAACCAGTGCAGCTATCTGAGGGTTTGATTTATTAAGCAGTTTCAGAATACAATCTGGGTACCAAATCCGCCATAGCCAAAAAAGAAAACTCTTGGCAGTAGTACCTCTCTACTCGGAAGCAGATATTCCGGTTAAAAACCCGGATAAACTTTCCACACCTCCACAGCTCTAATCTGCCCCATGAAACCCCACCGTCAGCCTCTAGGGACTGCGTCGACCTCTCTCTGGCCCAGCGTCACCCTGGCTTGGCCTGCGTCAACCTCTAGAGGCACTACGTCAATCCTCTGGCCCTCTGCGTCACCCACGTTGGCCCTCTAAGGCACTGCGCAACTCCTGGCTGCCTCTGCGTGAACCCTTAGCTGCTTCTGCGTCCCTCTCTCCGCTTACTACGCTGATCTTCCTGGTGTTATCTCTGCCTCTCTGCTTCTGTATTCACTACCCCTCAGCTTGATCCGGATTTAAACAGGAACGCAACAAATTATAGAGATAACCATAAACACAGAGATGCAGCAGAAATAATACTTCATTTCATTAATGTAAAATACTGAAATATGCTTACAAACAGGAATGGAAATAAACCAGC
>APFE031697593.1:0-31567 GCA_000404065.3 Pinus taeda
GCTGAATGGACAAAAGGAGTCCAAGGGACCTTGGGATGTGAATCCCAACAGTCACCATATTGTACTATAAATGTACATCTATTGTTAATAAAAATGCAATGCATGCTTTATCTTTCCTATTCTTTCTCGTTGTCCATGTCTGTTTGACAAATATCCACCTGGATCATTGGTTTACCTAACCTAATAGTTGATTGATCTCACTCATAATGGCTACAAGAGATGCGAGTTAATGGCTTGATCAATGATCAACAATTTAATCATCACATTATTGTAAGAACTACTGCCACATTGATTGAGTAAAATCATGGTAAAGGGAATAAGAATATTTCATATTTTGTGCTTCAATCGATTTGGAGCCTACAATCAGTTGGTGCTTGTAGATTTTTAGAGGTTAGTGCCCCAATCATGTTGGAGCCTACAACAAGTTGGTGCTTACAGATTTCAGAGGTCGGTGCCTCAATCAGGTTGATGCCTACATGAAATTGGAATATGCTCTTGCTTCTACAACATGTTTGCATGTTTCCTCTCTACACTGTTGTTTCTCTGCTTCTATGCACACAACTCCCAAAGCTGCCTCAAAATTCCATCGGTTTTCCATTTCAAAACTGCCCCCCAACACTCACTTGTGGCTCATCTTGAGCCACTCATCCAAACTTAAATGAATGAATTTTCTCCTTAGTCATATCTTTCAATACTTTGAGGGAATTACATAAATTTTCAATCCTTTACTAAATCTAAGTATATTGTGCAATGATTATGGCATATACCCTAAGTGTCATGGTAGAGGTAAGTCATTGCTTCATGTTGTCCACAACAACATTATTTTCTAGTTGTACTATTCCAAATTTTTTTGTAAATTGTAATGCTTACTCCTGCAAGTCTTCCACTTTATGTGCTAACTCATGCTTGGTGTCCCTCATTATCTCCTTGTCCAACAACAACTTCTTAGCAATAATAGTAAAAATTATTTCTACCGGGTCTTCTACAACCTAAAATTTCTGACCGATATCCTTTAACCCCTGGTTATGCAAGATATTGGTCCATAAATTCACTCCCTCTTCATACAAAATTCAACATTACTATTATAATGTAACACGCCATCCTCCCAATTCCACCCAAGCAACTAACCAATAGGGAAAAAATGTGATGAGAGAGGTTACTATAAGGGATTCAATATCATTGGTGACCTTAAAAAGCCAAGGCTAGGCTAAAAACCAATGTCATAACCTGACAAAACCATGCCACCGATAGCAAGAGAACCATGCACCAACATGAAAATCCATGCATGTCCAAACCAGCTAGCAAATCACATATGCAAAAGATTACCTGCAAATATTCATGCTGAAGCTGCTTGATCATGCTCTTCTTGCTTGATCCTTCTTTCCTTTGTTTCCCTTTGCTTGCTTTTCCTTCCTTGATCCTTGCTTTCCTTCCTTTCCCTTTTCTTTCTTTTCCTTCCTTGATCCAAAGCTAGAGTGTTCCAAGAAAACTCTAAGTGACCAAGAGTGAGAGAGAGAGAGAATAATGAGAGAGCTCCAAACTTGAACTGACAAAAGGTTACATTGACCAAGCTTGAGTCAAGAGCTCTCCAACTAATCCTCATAAGCCTTTTTTATGAATGAGGCCTCTAATTTCTTCATTTTCCATTATTTTCCTTCAATTTCCTCCTCACACGCAAACTATGACCTTTCACCTTACTTTTCTCCTAATTTCCTTTATTTTCATATAAATGTGCCAAAAATGCATTTTTTCCTTTTAATGCCTTTGCCAACTTTCCTTAGCCAAAACACACATCTAGTGATACCCACTAGGATATATTTTCCCAACATTCAACTTGGAATATGTGTCCCTTACCCATGGTCTTAATTTTTCCTTTATTTGCATTATTCAATAGAATTTTCACCAGGGTTGTTGCATATAATTGTTGTATCAGCGCAAATTAGGCACCTATTTTCTACTCTTTTGTGCGGTTTTGTCGCTCTTCTTTTGGTGTAGACGGTCTTTGTTTCACTTTTAACTCAATTTGCTTTAAACACATGTGTAACTTCTCCAATCTTTATGACTTTAACTTCTGCTTTGGTATCATCCTCCATAAACTTTGGCACAACCTACCTTCATCTTCCATAAGCTCTGGCACAACCTACCTATACACTGCTTCCCCAACTACATGCAATCCCATTTCTTTATCCACAACCTATTGCTTCTCATCTACTAACTTCACCTTATCATGTTACAATACTTCCTACTTCGTAAGTTTCTTCACTAATTCCAATGTTGTGGTTGTGGTGCACAACTGTAGTTCCATAAATACATTGCTCTGTAAATGGTGTAAACTATCCAAAGACAATTGAGATAAATTTAAATTGATATGTGTCAAACATATAACATGTTATTGTAATTATTCAATGGGGAACTCCACTTCTTTCCATGAGATCTAAAGTGATTGATGCTCTCTAGATGTGACAAAAGTATTTTCCCATGGTTCTAATATACTAGGCTCACTTTAAGCACCCATTTGCTAAACTAGTTTTATTGTAGTCAATTGTGCTGCAATTGACTTATTGGTCTAGCAACTGGCTTAATAGCTCTAGTGTGCATTGTTTACCTTGTTGCATTTACCCAGGGCCTCCCTCTTCATCTTGTTTACCTTACCCAGTGCCTCCTTTGTCTTCTTCTTGACCTGCTCAAGAATATGTTTGATAGCATCTTTTGATAGAGGTGTCATCTGAGTGACATGAGTTGCTTTGTGCTTCTTCTCGGCACAAGATGTACCTTCCCCCACACTTATGGTCGAGGTCCTCTTCACTCTTGGACACATCATAGCTTGAAATTCTTTTGAATTTGTTGTTGCAAATTGGGTTTGTGACTGTTCTAGTCCCATATTTGTGTCTCACTCCCATTGGCCTGTACTTTGTGCTGTATCACCTTGGTGTTGCTCCTTGTTGTTATTTGAATTTTGTATATTCATCTCCCCTGCTACTGGTTGTTTTCAATCATCTTCGCATGAATCACATATGCCTGAACATCTTTGTAAGTTAAGAAAAAATGGCATTGTTCCCACTATTGATAAGGATTTCACTTGGCCTGAATGCATAATGATGAGGATCAAATGTGTATCACGTGATCTTCTCATACTTATGAACCATTTTTTCTGAACTTGGGTGAGAGTTGAGTATCCTAAATAACTAGACTACACAGAACCATCTCTTGGCACTTTTGTATGATCCAACCCGGGTTAATGTGCAAAATGCGACCAACAAACCCCACTGGATACTAACACTTATAACATCACCTGTAAAACAAGCCAAGTCTCACGCAAGGCACTAATGGGGACTACAATAACCATGCTTCTACAACAGGGAGGGAATGTGAATCTAATATGTGTAATCATTCTACAACACACCCTGCAATTTGAATGTTAACCCCAATTATACATATTCATAACAATTGTCAAAGCACTACTAACCTGAAATACAAAATTTAAAAGGGGTATCCATCATCACAAGCATAATTAACATGACATGTGGATATAGTATATGACTTAAAAAATAACACACATCAATCTCCAGAAATATTTCATTACTAAGAAAAGGGAGCGTTGAACGCAATACAACCATATTATAGACTTGTTTCATCTCGAGTCACCATCTTAATCACAACATTACAGTAATACAAAAATGCAACTAGAATTACTCGGCCTTTCGACCAACCAAACAAAAAGTCATCCAACTCCAATCCCTTTGGCATTTGCCTCTTTATACATAATTACATAGACTTGAATACCATGGGCATTACTACATAAAACAATTACCATGGATAGACACACTATACTCGCTAATATGGACCAAATCAACACAAAATCAAAGATGTTGTAAATTTTAATCATTTTGGTTCCTTTGCTTTCATGTCTTTTTTCGATTTTGTGTTTTTTTCCTGTATGCACCATTTCTACGCGTTCCTGCTTCTATAACATGTATGTGCGCTGCCTCTTTGCACTGTTGCTTCTTTTCTTCTTTGTGCATAACTCCCAAAACTACCTCAAAATTCCATTTTTTTCTTGCTATCAAAACTTGCCCCAACATTAGTGCAAAAATGAATTTGAAGAAGCAAAGGAGCAACACTAAGAGTTACATAATGATTTTTTCAAGATATTTGTCAAACATTTGAAAAAATTATCATTCAATATAAATTGACATCGTTTTAGATATGATAAAAGAAACATGTTGCATATTTGAAGTTAATCAAGATAACTACAATTTGTGAGCACATAATTTATTAAAAATATTCAAATTCTCAACAATAAGTGTCAACATCGTTAAAAAGTTAGTCATATGGAGAATCATTGTTTTGATCCAAATCCTTCTCTTCATTGTGGAAAAAAAATCACTTATCTAAATAATGTTGAAAACAAAAACAAAAGTAACTTAAAAAGAAACAATTCATTATGAATGGATAAATTCTTGAAGATAAAGAAACTAAATAAGCTACATAAATCTTACCATCTGGCCATAATAAGGGTAAAAACACAACCCATGGAAAAAGGACAAAAGAAAAAATGTTTCAAACAATTATTCCAAATTATTTTGGGCATAAATCAAATCCAATCCTATATGTTCTCTAGGATTAAATACGAGACTTAAGGGTTGTAGGAGTGGGAGGGATACTCTATGGTTATTGGGATGGGGTCCCTTGGGTCAGCTTTGGGGTTAAAAACTCAAGTTTTGATGTAAATTTTGCTAAAAAGATGTAAAGTCTCCGTAATTTGTGGACATAGAGCGCGTAGATAGTTAGAAGTCAAAAGGGGTTTTTAACCCCTTGTTTATGTAAAGACGAGTCGGTTTTAAGATCCACCCATGACCCACGGACCATGGGATTGTATGTAAAAAGCTATAAATATGTGTCCCTTACAGAGTCATAGAGAAGGGAAAAGGCTCCACAGCTGAGTACGTAGAGGCCTAGAGAAGATTCTGTCATTGATTGTGCAGAACCCTACAGCTGAGTGCGCAGGACAATTTTGAGTTTGTAACATCATATTGAATATCAATAAAGAAGACTGTTGGATAAATTCATGTGTTTATCTATTTACTTATGTTATTTATGTTTATGATATATGTTGCGATGGAATAAATGTATTTATGAAATATTGATGTATTGATGTGTTACTTTATTGGATAAGTCTTTTAACTAATCACAATGCATGCCAAGTATTTATGTGAGGATTATAATAAGTTTTGTTATGTTTATTAAGCTCTTAAATAGATCTGTGCGAACTCAGATCTAGGGTTGCTTTATGGTGCACATAAGTGGGAGATTCATTTGTTAAGGGTTCACAAAATCTTATCATAGACCTTCGCAAAGGTCTAAGGGCCGTTTAAGTGAAGTTGTTGTACCAAGCCTTAGGGGCTTATAGGTCCACACAAAGGTAGATCTAGGGTGATAAATGACATCACATTGATCTTTGGATGTGGAAACTTAGTTCTAGCATCCCCCCATATTGCTTCAAGTGAGACTTCAGCCTGTGCTACACGGGTTGATGCCAAAAGGGCTAGTAGAGTAGGGTTTTGTTTGGCACAATTAACTCTGAATTGGGTCAAGACCCTGTAAGACAACGAATGGTTCTGTTGCCAGGACTTGGATCTGCATAAAGAGATGTGTGATGTCGCATTACTAGAAATGACCAAGAAATAAATTGAGAAGTGGTTGGATAGGAAGATTCATGAATTTGCAGCACAGGAGAACATGAATTATCACTTATCAAAGGAGCAGTGGTTGGAAAGATATTTGCACACAGAAATACATGAAATTTTCTTTTGCACTTTCCCGATCGTACTATACGAGTGGATAGCCAAATTGGCAGACAACCAAGGAAGGTGGAGGCTTAACTGCCCAATAATGTGGACTCCAGAGCTAGTGTGAAGGTTGGAAGCTTCTGAAGACATGATCGTGCGCGTTTTTGACCACTGGCTCAATCGAATTATAGGAGTATTTTTTACAGAGTTCGCGGTTGATACCTTGGTCAACTACAGCGAAGCAGAGTGACACTTCTTCAAGGGACCGCGAGGAAATTATATGAGATCTTTGAATACCAGGATTAAGATGCTCTTGTGTGAGAAATGGGTTATGTTGTTGCCTTGATGATTGGATCTATGCGAAGTGGACGGATCTTCAAAAATCAAGAGAAAGCAAGCCCTAAATATAGCCCATGAATTGGACCTCCTTCAAGCGATGACGAGGGAATGGTACAAGCCTCACCGCAGAGTATAGTCCAACTGATAAGATAGTGTTTTCCATGGATACATCTTCCATCCACTCTGCCCCCACCTTCACCTCCATAGCATACACCTTCGCCCACACCATTGCCACCACCACCGCCATTCAACATGTCAAACTCAATAAAGCTACCGATTTTCAAGGGCATATGGAGCGAAGATACAGATTAATTCTGGTTTGTTGCGAATGTTGTATGGACTGCACAGTAGATCACTAATGAAAACATAAAGAAGGCGCACTTATTTACTGCTCTGTAAGATCGTGCACTGACATGGTATATTAAGTATTGTGTTGATTATACTTTGGCAATGCTAGCATATATTAAGGATGCTTTAAATAAGGAGTTTAGTAAGCCTAAGTCTGACTCACATTCATTCGTTGGATTTAAGAAAATCATGATGAGGGCTGGTGAGATGCCTTGGGATTTAGATCAAAGGCTGAAATGTGTGATCCACAAAGCTAATATGAAGCTCACAGATGGTTAGCACCACAAATGGTTAGTACCCTCGCTTCTGCCCCACTTGAGAATTTCTTTGTCACAACAGAAGATAGGAACTTAGGTAGAAGTCTTAGAAATCACAATGAGATTGCACGAGACACCTATTCAGGTCATGAATTTGGGAGTCTATTAAATTCACTTGCAGTTGCAGAAAAAGAGCTAGGGGCATGATAAAGACCATTTCCCTGTCTTCAAAAATTATATTACAGGAGGGGGACCAATTCCCTTGAGGTGGGAAGCTCTAGCAAGACTGAGTGCAGGGCCCGCAATATGGTGAGCTACTTGTCAGGTGGCTGGAAAACATGTAACGAATAATTTTCGTTTGCTGCAAAATTTCGTTCAGACACCAAAACAGTTGTTCTGCGATTTCCGCAAATCGGTGGACCACAATGAGCACCACTATTGTAGCTATGAGTTGATGATGGAAAATATTCCTACCTATCGAATGCAAGCAGAAACTTGGCCTCTGGATCAGGGCGTTGGGGGAGTGCGCGAAGGATACCAGGGGCAAGGACGAGGCTGAGGAGGAGAAGGACCTGGTAGAGGTCATGGTCAGGTTATTTTCTATAACTGTGGGACACTAGGGCTCTAAGAGTGGGAGTGTCAGAATCAGGCTTACCCGTCCTACCAATACTACAACTAGTTTGACCACATTATAGAAGAATGCTCTATGTTGATCGCTAAGATGCAGGAGAATAAGGCACAACCTCAAAAACCTACGCAGAACTTACAAATGATGAGAGTTGAGCCCCGTGAGGAAGATCAAAATGTGAATATCATGATGAGAAGCAGAGTAACAATTAGGGATGATAAGGGAAAATAGCATGAAGGATACAGATGGGTTCACAAGGCCCTAGAGAGGGAAGTTTGTTTTGATCTGGCGCACGTGAAGGAAACATTTATGGAGGCCAATAAAAGCTTCACTAAGGCATCTACCTCAAGGAGTCTGAACAAATTATGAGAGACCAATGCATCTACAAAGTTTGATCTCTCTATACTCACCACGTTCTTGGAAACTTCCATGAAACTTCTACGCAATAATAAGGCTATGAAAGGTATGGAGGAGTTGATAAACAAGTGTGTTGGTAAGGAAAATGATCCTGATGGATGCCACATAGTACGAAAAATCAGCAAACATAAGACAAGAACAAGGCGCGAGATGAGGCTCACTACGTAGATATGAGATTATGAGATGAACTAGGATATTCTGGATTTGGGGTTTGATTCAAACGTTTTTCCTTACCAGACATGGGAGAGAATGGGGAGACCTACACTGCAATGGTCTATGATCCAGCTGAGGATGGAAAACCAGCAAAGGATCATCCCTATGGGATGACTACATGGAGTCACCGTAGATATAGAAGGCACCAGCACGCTAGCTGATTTTGAAGTAATAGAAAATGTGGACAACAACAATCCATACCCCGCGCTCCTTGGAATTGGCTAGGCCATTGATATGAATGGAGTCATCAACTTGAAGAAAATAACAATGTCGTTCGAGAGGAAATTGCTTCAGGTTGTAGCACTGTTGGACACTGCAAAAGGACCGCGCTATAATGAACCGGTTCATGACTATGACGAAAGTGATGCTGACTTGGATTAGATTTACAAAATAATTGTATGAGATCAAAACTGGATTAATCCAACAATTGATGGACAGATTTCATGGGACTGGGAAAGTTCCTATACTTTGCATTCAAATGAAGAACTAGAGATTGGTAGAATAGGCTGCACAAAGTATCTACTCTGCGCTGCGACATGATGACTAAATCTTTGCTTTGTGTGTCATCGGAGGTAAGAAATTTACCCTATTATGATGGTTTAACTGATGTAGATAAGTTTTTGTATGCCTTTGAATGAGACGTCCTTGAGGATCATCGCTTCCAAGCACTGGATTTGGCGCTACGCGCTATGCTTGCGTAGTGGTGGGGTATGCACAAGGATAGCTTCGCGGAATGGCGAGACTACAAAAGGATGATGAGGTTGCGATTTGGTCGTCCTAAAATTTGACTGAATGAGAAGTACAATGGGAGAAATGATTTGAGCAATCATTTAGTGAAGCGGACTAAAGTTTATGGAACAAAGCCTCAACCGGAGTGGGTGCACTTATTCTTTCATGCTTTGGAGATAATCCCCATGAATTGGTACCTGGAAACGAAGCTCCGCCATGGCACCGCGAAGTGGGATATACTAAGGGAGGGATTCTTAATGACCTTCAGTTTTGATGATGGGTTTGAATGCATTGATGAAGCTTTACAGGCAGTTAAGGCAACAATATTCATAATTCTGCAGGATCCTTTCAAGTTGGTGTAGCCTGATTAGGGCACCCTGTTGCATCATGCCTTGGAATGCTATAATGTGACTGTTGAAGGGGAGGATGGAGATCTAATAAATAACAATATTTTAGAGACAGAAGGCCATCGCGAAGTTGAAGGTCCACATATAGAGAACTTGGACATCACTGCGCCATTGAAAACCAAGCAAGTAAACGTTGGTACTGAAGCAAAGCCAAAATTTGTGAGGATCGGGGACTACTGGATGATACCACAATGGATAAAGTTGTTGAGTTACTTTGCGAGTACTAGGATATTTTCCTACCAAGTTTTCGGACCTGAAAGGCATCATAGGTGACTTGGGTGTGAAGAAAATTACTTTGAAACTAGACGCAAAACCTATAAAGTAGAGACCATATCACCTTAATCTCAAGTACAAGGAAAAGATTCGCTTGGAGTTGGATAATATTCTTGAGGCATGCATTATCGAACCTGTGGAAGAATCTAATTGGGTGAGCCCAATGGTCATTCAAGAAATGAAATAGAAGGGAGAAATAAGGATTTGCATAGATCTAAGGAAACTTAATGATTCATGCGTCCATGATCCTTTTCCAACACCATTTACTGACGAGGTATTGGATAATGTTGGAGGGAAGGGGGCCTACTCCTTCACTGATGGATTTTTAGGGTACCATCAGATCAAGATTATGCTGGAGGATAGGAACAAAACAACCTCCACGACTGAACAGGGTTGTTTTCAGTATATTGTCATGTCGTTTGGGCTCAATAATGCGCCCATGATATTCTCTTACGTAGTTATAACAGTGTTTAAGGATTTCATCCATAAGTTCTTGGAGGTGTGTTTTGATGACTGGATAGTGTTTGGCTTAGTGAAGTGCCATGTAGAAAGTCTACAACTGATGATGGATACGTGCCAAAAATACCAGATCGCATTGAACCTAAAGAAGTGTCTATTCTGTGTCCTCTTTGGGATCTTGCTGGGTGATGTGGTACAAAAGCAAGGGTTGATGGTGGACCCTACCAAGATCGCGATGATACTAAATTTGGAGGCCTCGAGAAGTGTCAAACAGTTGCGCGAAATGCTTGGGAATACATGATATTACAAGAAATTTATCAAGGCTTATGCCCAGATTACTGTGCCTATGGTGAAATCGCTGAAGAAGGACGTTACGTTCTATTGGGATGAAGAATGTCAACATAGTTTAGATATATTGAAGGAGAAGATGGTCACCATACCGATTTTGGTCTTCCGGGATTGGAAAAAGGAATTTCATGTGCATGTTGATGCCTCGTGCATTGTGTTGGGAGCAGTGCTAACACAAGCCGGTGAAGGAGAGATGAACCACCCTATAGCCTTCGTGAGCAAAAAATTATCGAAGGCCGAGAATAACTGCTCAATGACAGAGAACGAAGGATTGGGTATGGTGTATAAAACAAACGTTTAGGCACTACTTGTTGGGTGGACATTTCAAAATGTTCACAGATCATTCTTCTTTGAAATACTTGGTCAATAAGCTTGTGTTGAGGGGGTAGATCTATCGATGGTTCTAGGAGTATGACTTCGAGGTGATTTTGAAGCTAGGTAGGTTGAATGGAGGACCTAACCATCTATCGCGGATTGAGACAAGAGAGGAGCCCACTAATTTGGAGGAAGGATTGCTCGATGCGCAACTCTTGGCAGTGCATGTAGCAGATAACCACTTTGCAGATATTATCCACTTTTTGACTACAAGAACGGCACCAGAAGGATACACCAGTCATCAAAATAAGGAGTTAGTTGTGCACGCGTTAGATTTCTCGTTGATTGCAGGATATTTATATAATATGGGCGCAAATGAGATATTGCAATGATATGTGCCAGATTTTGAACGAAATAACATCCTCATTGAAGCTCATGAGGAGGCTGTGGGAGGAAATTATGCAAGAAAAGTGACAACGCAGAATATTATGTGCACAAGATTGTGGTGGCCTATGCTGCATAAAGATTCTAAAGCATACTGTAGGGCATGCGATGCATATCAACGAATGATCAGATCATCGTGGAGGGACGTGTTGATCTAGATTGTCATTGTTGTCAATATGGCAATATTTTGATAGTAAATAATGATTTGAAGCCAAGCAGAGAAAATTCGTGAAGCAAAAGGAGCAGGAAGAGTTCATCAAAATCCATCAAAGAAGAGCTATCGGAAGAACAGTTATCAGAGTATAGAAGAACTATCAGAAGAAGAGCTATAGAAGCAGTGTATCAAATAGGAGTAAAGAGAAACCACAGGAGCGACGAGCCAAGACAATGTAGATCTATCGCATATACCAAGAGTAAGAGCCATATCGGAGGAAGTAATGAACCCCCGATTGCGATATGAGTTACAGACTCGATGGTCTCATTACAACACGCCCTAAAAGATATCGCATCCGCCATATCGCTAGCCTTAAAACCTTGTCACATAAAAATCTGTCAATTGCTATATAATATTGTGGACCCGTGGGACCATTACAATTCACCTTAATGAAATATCACGTTCGCCTATCGTAACGTTCATATCGCAAATCATAAGGGATGTATATACAAATCCTCTGATTGCGATAACATTGCAGACCCACTACACCATTATAGTATGACTTAATGAAATATCGCATCCACAATAATCGCAAGTTTCAAAGGATGTCAAAACACCAAATACGATATAATACACAGACTCGATAGCTCCATAGAATATACCTTTATATAATATTGCGTCCAGGTATCGGGGAAGTTACACAAATCATAAGGGTTTTCACTGTCGAAAAGCCGATTGTGATAAGACTTGTGAACCAGACCGTCGATTGTGATAAGACTTGTGAACCCGACCACTAATTGCAATAATACTTGTGAATCTGACACATATATTAACGATGGTTTAATATTATATCGCGTTTGTTTTATCGACAGTATGAATATCGGCCATGTTACATCGGTGATATTAAGAATTACGATTGCGATTAACAACGTGGCATGTGGGACCTCCATGTGGGCCTTGTGAATATTAAAAATGGCCTCTCCAATATATTGCGTAGTAAGAGACCACTGAAAAGTTGCGATTGTGATTAGAGGTGATGTGGCACATGGGGACCGCTAGACTTATATTATAATATGGGTATAGCCTCTCCTATAATGTGATTTTTGTAAAAAGGCTAAGTTATAATTGAATATTAACAAAAGGCCCTCCAATATATTTTAAGATACCACCTCATGCACAAGTCGGCTCCTCCACCAATGAATGGGTCGCTTCATTTATTGGAAAAACTCATATATATATTATATATATTATATATAATATATATATATATAATATATATATATATATAAAAGTTGAAATGCTTCACCTGAGGTAGCTCATTCAGGCATTGATTATAGTGAGAAGAAGTAACAGTTCACAACTCATGAACTCGAAGAAACAGAGAAAGCTAAAGGTCGAGTGGGAAGGAAGGAAGTCGAAGTGTAGAAATTTTGAATAATATGACACTTATTCACAGAGATTATCCTGATTATACACTATTTGCATAATCATGCATAATACATAACCTCGTCTATGTTGATCATCAATTTTGCGGAGTTAAGACACAATCGCATGTACACATTGAAGCATCAATCACACATATCAACACAATATATCACGGGGAAAGCATGCAGCTAAAAACCCCCAACTATCTGTATATTATATTGATTGAGAACATGTAACAATACATAGTACACTACTCCTCACAAGTATTCAACACTATCTCCACCTATTACACACAAACTAGCTCAGATCTGAATCAATCACTGGCTCAAATCTCCTCCGCTGCTTGCCTGCCTCCACTGCGCAATCCTTATTGGCAATCTCAATCCACTGATTGTGCAAATCTCATGCACAACTATAGTCACAACTAATAGCTGTCTTGCCCTTTCACTCATCTCTAACACTTGTCTCCACTGAACTGCCCATGCGCTGAGTTAACTGATGTATTCCTCAGTTGATTCATGAGTTAATAATTAGTGAATTAATTAATAACTAATTCACACCACTCATCACTAGTGTATTTGTTAGTTAGACTAAATACAACTAGTTTAACTAAGTCAAACTAAACACAACTCCATCAACTCCTCATTCAACTCCACCAAACTCAATCACTTGAGTTCTAACTGAAGTCCTTCATGCAATAGCTCAAGTAACCCATAAGAAAAGTGTATTTCCTTCTAGCAGTTGCATGTGCCACATCTGTAGCTCGAACTGAAGTGCTCCAAGAGAATAAGATAATGTTTATAGTCCAAATATTATTAAGAGCTAATAATATTTGACTGTTCTATTTTTAGCCTAGCAGTCTAAAAATAGACTCCGCCCATATGTCTTAAAATAGAGGTCCATCTATTTTTACCAACATGACTAATCATCCACAAATAACATCCTGCAACTCATAGACCATGATCCATATGTCCAAAAATAGACATAGACTAAAAATAGACTTTGTGCCAAAAATAGCCTACGGGCCCACTTAGTGAAGGCGACTTCTTTTCACTAAACTCCATCATCTTGTTGCATTTTCAACACTCCCTCTCAACAAGATATGGATTATCTGCAACCCCTATCCTGTGTCTGTGGTATTCAAATTTGCTCCTGGTGAGCGCATCCGTCAAGATATCAACATCCTGATCTTCCGTGGGAATAGATGAAAGTAACATGATTCTCTACTGCACACAATCTCTGATATGATGGTACCTGATGTCGATGTGCTTGGATCTATCATGAAATACTGGATTAGCTGAGAGTTTAATGCAGCTTTGGTTATCACAGTAAATCACAGTAGGCTCCAAGTGTGACCCGAACAACCCGACCAAGATCTTTCTCATCCATATAGCCTGCATGCAACCAAACTTGCTGCCATATAATCGGCCTCTACTGAACTGAGTGCCACGGATCTCTGCTTCCTGCTGTACTAAGAAATTACTGTCGACCTAATACTGAAGATCCCTCCAGATGTGCTCTTTCTGTCCGTTAGGCTCCCTGCCCAATCTGCATCCATGAAGCCACATAGCTTCACCTCATCCTCCTGTCTGTACCACAATCCATATCCCGATGTGCCTCTGAGATAACGAAATACATGCTTGCCTGCCTTCCAGAAGAGCTTGGTTGGCTTAACCATAGCTTGTGAAAGCTCGTTAATAGCATAGCATATATCGGGTCGTGTATTGACCAGATACATAAGCGACCCCACCAACTGTCGATAAATAGTGGCATCCACTACCTCCGCTGAAGTAGCATCCTCCTTCCTCCAACCTTCAGAAAGAGGAGTATCAATAGGCTTGCAACCATGCATGTTGAACTTCTCCAGTATCTCCCGGGCATACTTACCCTGAGAAAAAAATAGTCCATCACTGCGCTACCAAATTTCCAATCCCAAGAAATAATGAAGGAGGCCCAAGTCCTTCATCTCAAACTCTCGAGCAAGATCCTCCTTGCATGAAAGTATCAATAGCTCATCTCCTGTTAGAATCAAATCATCTACATAAAGTACAATGATAAGCAACTTACCCTCCACCACAATCTGGTATAGGTTAGGATCCGCCTCACTCTTGGAGAATCCAAGTCCGGTGAAATAACTGTCTATCTGTGTGTACCAAGCACGAGGTGCTTGTTTCAACCCATACAACGCTCTCTTGAGCCTGCACACATGTGACTCGCTGGTGAAGATCTTGAAACCTTCAGGCTACTTTATGTACACCTCCTCCTCAATGGATCTGTTGAGGAATGTAGTTTTCACATCCATCTGATGAATGTGCCACCCCATCTGCGCTGAGAGAGCAAGAATCATCTGTATGGAAGAATACCTTGCAATAGGTGCAAAGGTCTCCTCATAATCGATCCCCTCTATCTATGAGAAGCCTCGGGCATCAAATCTTGCCTTGTAATTCTCCACACTCCCGTCAGCTGCCTGCTTCACTTTGTAGATCCATCTCGAACCCACCACTAACTTCCCCTCCAACCTTGGGACAATCTCCCATGCACTGTTTCTGATAATTGAATCATACTCTTCCACCATGGAATCTACCCATGCGGGATCCTCCACAGCTTCCTCGAAAGAGGATTTCTCAGTCATGACACATTTGCTCACAAGAGCCATGTATCCAGTGTACCGATCAGGTGACTGTCTCTGTCTGTGTTGTGTTGTAGGTGGTCCTACAACCTTCTCTGCATCTTGAGCCAGTCGCTCAACTTCTGTAGTGCGCTTTTTCCCTCTGATGGTTGGCGCTGCATGAGTGGTCTCTTCCACTCAATGAACTTCAGCTTGTGGCTAATCCACGTCCTGAGCTCATCCTTAGGAACTAATCGCTCCTCATCTGCATGCAAGTGTGGTTCCCTCTCAAGCAAACACTTCATGGCTTTCTCCTCCTAAAATTTTATATCCCGTCGCACAACAGTCTTGCGACTGTCTGGAAAATACACACGATAGTTGTGGGGTGTATCAGTGTTCCCACAAATATCCCAACCTCTGCGGTTGGCTCTAGCTTCTTCCTGGCATCCTTCGTCACATGCATGTAAACAGGAGAACCAAAAATCCTCAAATGGGACATATTAGGACTCTTACTAGAATAAGCCTCCTCGGGTGTACTCATGCCAAGTATCTTGTGAGGACAATGGTTCTGCACATATACTACAGTATTGCATGCCTCCGCCCACAAGTGAAGGGGTAGGCCTTGATCATGCAACATCGCCCGTGCAGCACCCACAATCGTTCTGTTCTTCCGCTTAGCAACCCCGTTATGTTGTGGGTTATGAGGAGCTATGAGCTCTCTTCGAATCCCTTCTGTGCTACAGAAGTCCTTGAACTCGCCGGAGATTAATTCACCACCATTGTCGCTCCTAAGAGCCTTCACCTTCTTCCCCGATTCCTTCTCGACCAGTGCTTTGAACTCAAAAAACTTTGTGTATGTCTCGCTCTTCTTCTGCATGAAGAAGATCTAACACTTTCAGGAGAAATCATCAACAAAGATCACATAGTATATGTGCTTTGCTGTCGAAGCTACTGAAAAAGGTCCACACACGTCTGTGTGAATTCTCTCAAGGATCATCGTGGCGTGAATATCCTTCTCGTGAAAGGTGGCTTTCACAAATTTTCCCAAAGTACACCCCTTGCACTGATCTGACTGCGCAAGAGTGCCTTTAGGAAGCCCAATAGAAATATGCTGCAGTATCTTCAAGGCTGCATTGTGAAGGTGGCCCAATCTCTGGTGCCACAGCTCGCCATCATCCCAGCTCACCACTCCTTTTGCCTTGCATTCCATTGTTGTGCAGCCATCTACATGCAATTGATAAAGGTTCTTGACTCGAACCCCTATCTTTCGGGTTTCTCCAATTGTCTTACTACGGAGGAAAGCCTTTCCCTCGTTGAAAACAACATCATATCCCTTGTCTTCTAACATCACCACAAAGATAAGATTCTTCTTCAATCCTGGAACATGCATCACTTCCTTCAATACGAAGGGTTTGCCAGACTCCCTCTCAAAGGAAATGGTACCGATACTGGTCGTACTGTATCTACCATCATCGCCCATCTTGATGTGCACTCCAAGATCTTTCTCATTCAGATCAGAAAACAAATCTCGATCTCCTGTCATGTGAAAAGAGACACCACTATCCAAGAACCATACCGATCCCATCACACTTGATACCAAGCATGTGATCAGCGAAAAATCCAGTTGAAACTGCGAGGCTAAGGCCTCTCCCGCTGCAGATCCAACAGCTTGCTTATTTTTCTTCTTCTGCGGACAATTTGTGGCATAGTGTCTGTGCTGGTGACAGTGAAAGCACTTCACCTTGGACATGTCCTGCTTCTTGCCTTTTGCACCGGAATGAGAAGCTTTCTTGTTCTTCCCCTTCTTTGCTTTAGCAGCCAAAGTGCAATTTTCTTCATCAGATGCCTTTGATGAAGATCCGTCCCTGGTATTCCACTTGATCTCCTCTTACACAAGATCCGACCAAAATCTCTCCCATCCTGGCAATTTCTCCCGACCATTGATAGAGTCCTAATAGGAATGCCAACTCTTCGGAAAACCAAGGAGAGCCAAGCTCACCAAATCCTCATCATCGACAGTCACCCCCACACTTCCCAGCTCATCCCGACATTGGGTGAACTTCATGAGATACTTGGGCATACTGTCGCCTTTCTCACACTTTATGTTTCTGAGTTTATCCTTGAGCGCCAACTTCCTCTTGTTTCTCTTGCTCTAGAATAGATCTGTCAACGCTTTCCACATCAAGTATGGAGAAGCATTTCCATGGAGGCTGGACATAATGTGATCCCTCACGCCCTCCAATAGAATCCTTCGACACTTTGATGTCTCCTTTTGCCAATCCCTGACTTGAGCAGCATCAGTAGGTTTTGGGACATCCGCATCTATGAACTCCTTCAACCCATTATCATCTTACACCGCCTCCATCCTGTCATTCCATGCAATATAGTTTGAGCTGCCCTCAAGTGCATACTCAAATCACAATCCAATGAAAGACATTTCAACTTTGACACCAAGAAAACACTACTTCAAATTCGAATTTTACCAGCTCAAAACTCAACTGCTTCTGATCTAAAATTTGTGAGAACAAAGTATTTCTCGTACAGAGATCGACTATATGGGCATTCACCGGATATCTCACCTTTCAAAAGAAGGATGAATCCAGAGGCTACCTGGCCCGATTACAGACTCTACCTGAAGAAATAAAATGTAATCAATTTCTGAATAATAGATCCGATGATCAACTATGCTCTGATACCATGTAGAACCTGTTCTACAAATCAGAGAGCTCTGATACCATGTAGAAATTTTGAATAATATGACACTTATTCACATAGATTATCCTGATTACACACTATTTATAGAATCATGCATAATACATAACCTCCTCTACGTTGATAATCAATTTTGCGGAATTAAGAAACAATCGCATGCGCACATTGAAGCATCAATCACACATATCAACACAGTATATCACGGGGAAAGCATGCAGCTGAAAACCCCCAACTATCTGTATATTATATTGATTGAGAACATGTAACAATACATAGTACAATACTCCTCACAAGTACTCATCACTATCTCCACCTGTTACACACAAACTAGCTCAGATCTGAACCAATCACTGGCTCAAATCTCCTCTGCTGCTTGCCTGCCTCCACTGTGCAATCCTTATTAGCAATCTCAATCCACTGATTGTGCAAATCTCATGCACAACTATAGTCACAACTAACAGCTGTCTTGCTCTTTCACTCATCTCTAACACTTGTCTCCACTGAACTATCCATGCACTGAGTTAACTGATGTATTCCTCAGTTGATTCATGAGTTAATAATTAGTGAATTAATTAATAACTAATTCACACCACTCATCACTAGTGTATTTGTTAGTTAGACTAAATACAACTAGCTCAACTAAGTCAAAATGAACACAACTCCATCAACTCCTCATTCATCTCCACCAAACTCAATCACTTGAGTTCTAACTGAAGTCCTTCATGCAATAGCTCAAGTAACCCATAAGAAAAGAGTATTTCCTTCTGGAAGTTGCATGTACCACATCTGTAGCTCGAACTGAAGTGCTCCAAGAGAATAAGATAATGTTTATAGTCCAAATATTATTAAGAGCTAATAATATTTGGCTGTTCTATTTTTAGCCTGGCAGTCTAAAAATAGACTCCGCCCATATGTCTAAAAATAGAGGTCCATCTATTTTTACCAACATGACCAATCATCCACAAATAGCATCCTGCAACTCATAGACCATGATCCATATGTCTAAAAATAGACATAGTCTAAAAAAAATAGACTTTGCGCCAAAAATAGCCTGCAGGCCCACTTAGTGAAGGCGACTTCTTTTCACTAAGCTCCATCATCTTATTGCATTTTCAACACGAAGGTCCAGTAGGAAAGAAGGAAGCCAAAGGTTGAGAAATTTTGTTGATTGGTTTAATCTTTGAAAGGCTCGGACCTGTGATGGATTAGAAGAAGTGCGAACCTCAACCTGAAGAACAATCTTTTTGTGAAGATCTGTTTGACCTCGAACCAGCCAAGTAAGATTTCATCAGTCATTAGTTGAAGGCAGAAGTAGACAACACCAACGTTGAAGTATTTTTGAGTTTGTTCCTTGGAAGTAAGATACCGCGAAAATCACTCCTAAAGCAGTTATTGCGACAATAAGAATAGAGGCTTGAAAACAGAGAATTTCTTTCGTGCATACATTGAGGCTCAGCCTATATATCTTATTGGAAAGCTTCAAGAAATCTTGGAAACATTATTGGAGATCATGATTCCTATTTGAAATCATCACGAGGTAACTTTGCAGACCCCGTTTGGGCAATATGAAGAGTTGTGAAGACTCCTTCATATGAAGACAGGTTGTCATTGATGTAGCAATGAAATTGTAGATAGAAAAAATTTAGTGAAGAAGATTTTGGGAGCAGAGAATTACTACCAAACATATCTAGACAATATATAGCATAGGGTTGGAGCCCTTGGGGTTGGTGCCTCAGAATTGGAAGGATTGGTGTCCTTGGAGTTGGTGCTCCTAAATCCAAGGTTGGTGCCTTGATAAGATAGGGTTGGAGCCCTTGTGGTTGGTGCCTCAGAATTGGAAGGATTGATGTCCTTGGAGTTGGTCCTTCTAAACCCAAGGTTGGTGCTTTGACAAGATAGGGTTGGTTCCCTAGAGGTTGGAGCCTCACAAAAAGTCCAAGTTGGTGCTTGGAAATAGGTTGGAGCCTGGGACTTTGAAGATTGGTGTCTTCATCTAGGGTTGGAGCCCTATATACATTGTACTTGATTCATTGTAAAGATTATAAAAGGATTTATTCCTATTGTTCATTTGTGTTCTAAATATAAGTGATCTAACTGGTAAAAGTAACAATTCAAAAGGAATACTAATTCACCCCCCCTCTCAGTATTTCCAACAGGATGAGTTGCCACTAAATCCTCAAGTATCGTTGTAGCCATTTGAAAAATGGGAAATTGATTTCATTGGACTGATTCAGCCCCCAGGAATGAAGACAGGTGTGTGATATATCATCACGCGATAGAGTATTTAACTAGATGGGCTGAGGCACAACCAGTTAAGGATTGCATAGGGGCTACAACAATGAAGTTTTTTTTTTATTATGTGTTAATCAAATATATCTGTCCAAAAGTGTTCATGAGTGATCAAAGTACGCACTTCCTAAATGAGACAATCAACACATTGGTTGAGGAATTCCAGGTCTATCATTAGAAGAGCACACTATATCATCCTTAGGATAATGGAACATTTGAGGCCTTGAATAAGATTTTGGAGAACACGTTGATGAAGATTTGTAACGCACATCGGAATGACTTGGATGTGCAAGTACCTACAGTACCATGGGCGTACATGAATACTTTCTAAAAAGTGATAGGAAAGACACCTTTTCAATTGGTCTATGGCATAGAATCTGTGATGCCTATGGAATATATCATGCCTAGTCTATGCATAACAACTTTCACAGGTATGGCAGATCGCAAATCCTGGGAAGAATGGCTTGCAGAGATGATGGAGCTTGAAGAAGACAAATTCTTGGCTAGATTCCATTAAAAAGTACAAAAGGAGCGTGAAAAATCATGGCATGATCGACAAATCAAGTTGCACAAGTTCAAGGTAAGCGATTTGGTCTTATTATATGATATCAAGTTCACTAATTTTCCAAGGAAATCTCAGATGCACTGGTTTGGGCCATATATTATCAAAGAGATTACAGACAAAGGCACAATTCAGCTCACGAAGCTGAATGGAGAACCTTTTCCGAGAAGGGTGAATGGCAGCCGATTGAATCCATATTCGGGAGACCCATGCAATGACTATGTGGTGGTAGGACATTCTTAATGCTCCAGAAAGTTTTAAGGGAGCATGAGACTATAAACAACACTGTCAGGGTTGGAGGACTATGTGGCAGATTAGCTGTGCAGAAACTAATAACTACTCTGTAGGAGGACACAAACTTGCAGAAGCTGAATATAGGAGCCAGGGAGGCTGCAGAAGCAGTACGAGGAAGTCAGCACAATGGCATGCTCTATTGCTCCAACACAATGCCTAGCCAAGTTACAGGAAGGGAATGAGTTCCTCGCGTAGGTTGAGGCAGCACAGAAGAAGGAGGACTTGCTTAAGGCTGGGTTGGGGCCCTGGTTAGACAAATCCTACCAAGTCATGAACAAAATTCAGGAAAAGTTGATGGGCTTGCAGCAAGCACCACAAACAATCAAGTTGGTCGTGGAAGGACCAGCTATGGCACAACTCGTCGAAGAGGATAAGCAGGCAACTATGTAGAGCATTGTCGAGGTTGGAGTTGTACAGGTAGAGCTGGAGGATCTTTGTAACAAGATAACTGCACCAATCGAGTGACTCAAAGGCAAGTCATGACCTTTGTGTTGGGGTCCCTTGGGTCAATTTTGGGCTCAAAACCCAAGTTTTGATGTAAATTTTGGTAAAAAGATGTAAAATATCTGCAGTTTGTGGACACAGAGTGCATAGATAGTTAGAAGTCAAAAGGGGTTTTTAAACCCTTGTTTATGTAAATGCGAATTGGCTTTGAGATCCATCCATGATCCGCGTACCATGGGATTGTATGTAAAAACTATAAATAGATGTCCCTTAGAGAGTCTAATGGAGGGAGAGATGGGTGCAATGGGTCAATATATGGTAGCGCAAAAGTGAGTCGTAGAGAAGGGAAAAGGCTTCGCAGCTAAGTGCGCGGAGGCCTAGAGAAGAGTCTGTTGATGACTGCACGAACCCCTGTAGCTGAGTAAGTAGGATAGTTTTGAGTCCGTAACATCATATTGAATATCAATAAAGAATACTATTGGATAAATTCATGTGTTTATCTATTTTGTTTTGTTATTTATGTTCACAATATATGTTGTGATGGAATAAATGTCTTTATGAAATATTGATGTATTGATGCGCAACTTTATTGGATATGTATTTTAACTAATCACAATGCATGTCAAGTATTTACGCGAGGATTATAATATGTTTTGTTATGTTTATTAAGATCTTAAATAGATCTATGTGAAATCAAATATAGGGTTGCTTTATGGTGCGCGTAAGTGGGAGATTCGTCTATTATGGGTACGCAAAATCTTATCATAGACCTTCGCGAAGGTCTAAGATCTATTTATGTGAAGTTGTCATACCAAGCCTTAGGGGCTTATAGGTCTGTGCTGTTTATGTGAAGTTGTCATACCAAGCCTTAGGGGCTTATAGGTCTGTGCGAAGGCACATATAGGGCGATAAAAGACATCACACTGATCTTTGAATGTGGAAACTTGCTTCCAACATCCCCCCATATTTCTTCAGGTGAGAATTTAACCTATGCTATGCGGGTTGATGCCAAAAGGGCCAGTAGTGTAGGGTTTTGTTTGGTGCAATTACCTCTAAACTTCGGTCAGGATCCTCTAAGCCAACAATGGCCTTGAGGAAGACAAAGTGTCAAGTACTCATGTGTTCTTGGTCATATGACAAATAATCAAGAAAAGATGTATGGGATTTTTGTTGCTTGGATATATTCTCTTCCGGAAAATCATGTATTCCTATTGGAAAGGAGAATATGATTGGAAAATTATGATGAATTAGCTCTACAATGCCTTATGTATTTCTTGCAAACCAAGTGAAATATTATACAATATAGATACTCTTTTTTATTTAAAAAAAAATAAAATTAAAGATGAGACTCTCCACACCTCAAGGGGGGAGCATATTCATAAAAAGGTTCTCTCTTACACCTTCAAGGTAGGGGGAGTAAATTAATAATGTAAAATTGGTTAAAAATAAATCACAACCACCACATTGTTCGAATCAAATTGGCTAGTGGTCATCCTAACCACTACATTGTTTAAATCAAATTGATTATTTCTCATAAAAAACCACCACATTGTTAAAGTGAAAATGGTTAGTGGTCAACCAACAAAGCCACCACATAAAGAATCCAAATTGCTTCATCATCCTAAATAACCTTAATCTTTGGTTTAGAATTAAATAGGCATTGTTCCTAATATCACTTAGATTTTATTATTGACATTTTTAAGAGATCCTTTGGTAGATATATTTAATGCTTCTCCTCATCCTGTTTCCTTTGAGGTGATAGTTATACCTCCTACTTTTAATATTTTTGTTGAATAGTCTCACTTTATGGGGACAATAACCAGGGGGTAATATAAGAGAAGGAAGTCTCTCTTATTTGTCCCATCTTGGTTAAGGAATTTTTTTTATCCGTTTACCCTTATAAATGACTACTCATTTTTAGTAATATGTGATCTCCCCTTAATTAGATAATGTCAAGTAGATCCTTACTATGTTCAATGTTGCCTAGTTGATTATGGGTTGTACCTAGTTGGTATATGTACCATTAGAGTTGAAACACTCTCATTCATATGGGTGAGGGATGTCGTAGGAACCAAACTAAATGGTTTCCAAGACTAGAGGGGGGGATAAATTATTTCATATTCAAAATGTAGAACACAACTGCTCATGAATCTTTAATCAAAATCACAAGACACAAACCTACTCTATTGCTCTACATGTTGAAGAATGGAGGGCAATGGTGTTTATTAATATTCTTCACACTTGATAACAATTTGTGATTCACTTTGAAAATTTATCTTCTTCTTATTATTAATGTGTTTGTTTCATCAAACTCCTACCAAAACAAAATAACAAGAACACAACTGCCAAACCCTAGACCCTTGACTAGGATATCCTCCAAGCATAAGTCAAATCCTTTCTCTTTCTACACTATAACTTCCCTCACATGGACCTCTTTCTTTTGGCACTTATCTCCTCGACACTTTCTCCCTAGAAAATTAGAGCTTCTTTACTTTTCTTTAGAGAGAACCTTCTTGATGAGCCTAGGTATTGCAACAATATGCTGCAACTCCCAGGGCTACCAAATTTACTTATCAACCCAGGCTTCATACAAACTTGGAGGTGACAGTGCTATATGAACAAGTAGAAGTGAAGGTCCTGCCTGTTGTCACTATTTGTCTAGAAAGAGACCCAGGGGTTCCAAGACAAACTTCTATAGAGTCAGAAGAAGCTTAATTCTTTAATGGAATGGGAGAAAGCTTATTCTAAGAGAGAGCTACTCTACTGCAATAATGAAGAAAACAACATAAAATGCTAAACTTACACCATAACCTACTAACCAATTAAACAGTTATGCTAAGCAGAATTGAAAGATCAACACTAACCTAATGCTAATTATCTAAGTTGTGGAAGTAAAGAGCATCAAAAATAGACTAAGGTGTAACAAAGAAACTTAGGCTAAATCGGGTTTCAAGCGGAAAAAGCACTCGAAGGTCGAAATCAGTCAAAGGAGAATGTGAGGGAGAAAAAGTGCATAAAAACCATTGGATTAGTCGGGTGAAAGGAAAATGAATGGTGAATATTGGATCGTAGGAGGTTACATGGATAGATGGGCGAACAATGTTAACTAATAGGATGAATGGTGGAGATTATATCGTGGTGGTTGAGTGGATAGAAGAATGAACTGGGTTAACCGAAGATGGACGACTGAGATTATATCATGGAGGCCTAAGTCAAGAGATGGACGACCATGATTAATCAACAGATGGACGGTGGAAATTAGATCACAGGCAAAAGAAACGTGCAGAAATGACAGAGCGGGTTTAGAGGGTGGTAAGTTATTTATCGCGCGTCCTCAAAGCTATAAGTGGTTTTCTAAAATTTTGCGTGATTAGCCTAACTGGGAAACATGTAGCATAGATAAACCACTCCCATTGCATGCCCTTGGGCGGATAATGATCAGACAGAAATCCATGCGATATCACGCAATAGCTGTTGGATCAGGTAGGGTTGATCAACGTTGGAGATCAGCCAAGCTAGTTGGCGATCGAGTGAAGCGACAACCATTGGATCAGGCGAGGTAGATCGACGATGGGGACTTAAAGTTCATGAAGTGAGTGGTGTACACCATGCGAGGCATCAGTTGGAGAAAACAGTGAATCATATGGTGATTGTGAAGGTTTGTTGGTGATCGGATAGAGATGAAGCGATGGATGAGCAACGTGCTGGAAGCTGTTTCAAATGAAAAGGACAGAGAGAACCAGTGATGGTGAACTAATAACTACATCAAACTGTGAACTATATAGCCCATGTGAGAACTAGAGACTGTGTTTTTGGGGTTGTTGGAGGGTCCCTTCCTCATGTCATGGTCCCAGAGGGAGGAGATGAGGCCGAGACACCTGCACACAACATGATAGTGATCTTTTTCTTTTAAATAACTTGCAAACTGAAAGAAAGTAGAAATGAAAGTAAACTGAAGCACAATGCAGATGAACAGAACCAGAATTCTACTTCAGAAAATAACCAATAAAAAACCATGAATCTATTTAAGAAAATTAACAAATAAACCAAAAAGCTATTTAAGCAGGTAAATAGAACCAGGAAGCTACTTAAAAAAATGAACAGAACAAAACTCTATGCTAGCATAAATGTATAGTAAAGAGGGGTTTTGGTTGCTTGGATCGAGCCCTAACCCAAGAGCTTCAGCCCTCGAAGTTAACTCGGAGCTGGCTTAAACAGAACTCATTCTTATTGTAGAAACCATGGATTGCAGAGCAAACTATCACAAGTCTTTGCAACTTAGAAATTAAACAGAGTTTTACAATAGAATTCTAAATCCTAATGAGGTCCTAAGCCTCTCTATTTATACATCTGAAGTCTCTAATGACTTCCCTCTCATTAGGGAGGCTTAGCTCCCAACTAAAGATAAATTGTTTTATGTCCTTTTCACATGCTTGGTTGTCTTTTAGTCTTCAAAGTGATGGTTATGTGCACTCCGAGCTGATGGTGGAATATTTGAATGGAGGGGTAGTAAATGAGGAGGATTTACCTCCTATAGTTACTCTCCCTTGTCCCATTTGAGTCTTTTCCAAGGTCTTTTCCATATTTCTTTGCTTTTATACTTTATACCTGCATTTTTCCTTGCTTTTACCCCTTTATTCCTGCATTACATGCACAATAGACCACAAAGCCAAATATCCAACTCTAACTCATTTCATAAACAAAATATAATCAAAATTATGCAATAAGTTGTGAGAATAGTTGGTTTGACTAAGCTAGGAGGTGAATTAAAGCCAATTAAGGCCCATATAATTTCTCAATGATGAGTCTTATCATCACCCCCCTACTGAAAGTTTTTCTTATCCTCTGAGCAACCTAGTCAATGTCCATGTCCTTCATGGCTCTGGTAGCTTCTCTAACATCCCATGCTTCCGTTGTGGTCTCTTCTTCTTGTTGATAGAAGCCTACTTTCCTTTCTACTTCTTCCCATTGCCTCTTTTCCTCTTCTTCTTTTCTCCCTTCTGTTAAGAAATTTACCCAAGAACACAAATTAATTACGAAGAATTACTGAGAGAAACAAATATAAAAATGACCAGCAATAACTATAAACACATGAATACACATGTTTATCCAGGAAAACCCCAAATCCGGGGAAAAACCCAATCATAATGAAATTTCATTATCCTTGGCCAAAACCCTGGCCAATCCAGCCAAGTGAGTCTTCACCGCTCACCTCCAGGTCCTTGCATTACAATGAAGTCCTTCCAGCCTTTTATTGGCTCCATTACATATAATACCACAGGCAGAATACCATGGGTGCACAATACCATGTGCCCCAAAACCATCAATGTTTAACCTCGTCAACTTTTGACTCTATCCTGAGTCAAGTTTACCTAACAATTTTCCCCCTTAAACTTGACTTGGGGTTCCTTGACTAACTCCAGCCAAACTTGCTAAGTGAGACAATCCCGCTCACTCTAGCTCTTACCCCCCTCAAAGTTTTTACGTGGGGTATTGTTAACCCAACATCCCCCCTATCACCTAGGTCTAACCCAGACTTTAGCGGTGATCACCAAGGGGTACACGTGCCTTACCAGGTCTTACAGTAGTATGCCCATTTACATGCAATAATTTTGACTTCATTAATTTTTTTTTTGGTTTATTACTGCTGCTATTCTGACCCATCTTCTCTCAATTGCGGGCATCCTTGTTTTGTTTCTTTGCTGCCTTCTTGCCAAGTTTAACTACCTTTAATTTCTGAGATGAATCCTTGAAACCCTTGCCTGGGGTGACTTCACCAGGAAGCCTTGATCTAGATCTGGAGCGTGATAACATGCAATGCTTCTTGTTTGGTTGATCTATATCCATAGCATCAGTGCAACAAATCATATTCCCTTCATTCACCAAGCCAATACAAACCCTTGGCAACAAAATACATTCTTCTCAAGCCAACTTGGCTCTGATACCAATTGTTAAGAAATTTACCCAAGAACACAAATTAATTACGGAGAATTACTGAGAGAAACAAATATAAAAATGACCAGCAATAACTATAAACACATGAACGCACATGTTTATCTGGGGAAAAACCCGATCATAATGAAATTTCATTATCCTTGGCCAAAACCCTGGCCAATCCGGCCAAGTGAGTCTTCACCGCTCACCTCCAGGCCCTTGCATTACAATGAAGTCCTTCCAGCCTTTTATTGGCTCCATTACATATAATACCACAGGCAGAATACCATGGGTGCACAATACCATGTGCCCCAAAACCATCACTGTTTAACCTCGTCAACTTTTGACTCTATCCTGAGTCAAGTTTACCTAACACCTTCTAGCATACCTAGGAGTGGTGGTGGATTGATTTTTAGGCCATTAAATTGACCTTCAACCTTTGCATTGATTGCTTATACATAGGTGTCCTGTTGAGTGCCTCTCTCAACCTTTGAGGGGAGTGATATTATCTGATCTTCAAGCTGTGTGGCAATGTGTTCCATTTCCTTTAGCAGACATGTGTATTATCATATGTTAGTAGCCTAAACATATTTTCAAAATGTGAAATTTCTTGCTCTTGAGCAGCAAGATATCGAAGTGCCAGCTGAGGATCATTTGCAATTAGATTATGGGTGCTGATTAGGGCCATGGGATTTGATTGTTCAGCTCTGATGAAAAAGAGGTTCATTTTTCTCTAGAGCCAATATTATTTTCATATCTATAGCCCTTGACTTCTCATGGTTCATCCATGATGCCAATACCATTAATTGCAAATCTTCTAGCTCTGCATTAGGATCCTGAATATTCATGTATGTGAGGGCCATATTGTGCAAGAAAAACTCAGCCATTTTGGCAATATCCTCTAGTGCACTTTGATCACAAAGATCAATAATCTGTCTGCAGTCCTGAAATGGCATGGTGCCCCTTTAAGCTAGTGTTTTAATATGAAATTGCAGCCATTGTTCTATGGGGTAAGGAGTATAGGATTTAGCTGGCATTCTACACTGTATGGCCTCCAATGAGAGGCTGGCCATACATGCTAGCTGGTTTTCCTTTTCTTGCAGCTATCCTCTTTGTTTTTCTTGTCTTCTTCCTTTCATTTTTCTTTCTCATCTCCATCAGTTTCTTCTTTTGTTTTAGCATCATCCTCCTTGTGTTTCAACATGTTCCTCTGTATTAGTTTCTTCTTTATTCATCTCATCCCATCTAGCTCTGTATCTTCTTCTTGGTTTTCCTCCTCCTCAATGACAAAAGGACTAACATCATAGATGATGGTTTCGATGTCAGCCTCTGCTGGTGAGTTTCTGATGACTGGCCTTTTTATAGGGATCCTAAGGTTTCAGAGGGCATCCTCAATGAGGATCCTGATCAACCTATGGTGAACTAACTGTTGGGAATTTCCTTCCTTTACTTTGCTGCTGGAGTCTATGAGTGATTTCATCAAGAAATAGGGTATGCTGAGTCTTTGATGTGCTGGTGTTTCTACCCGAAATCTTATTTCTTTGAGCATTCTCAAATGGTTTCCATAACAATATTGTATCTATGGACTCTTGCATTCTATTTTGCCTTATTAAATAATTTCATTTTTTCCACCTTTTTGCTTATAAACCAACTACCTCTTAACCTTTACAACTTTTGATCAAATGATGCATATGAATGAGTGAGTGGGATATTTACCTATGGTCTTGATGCCATGTTGCAATTGTCAAAGATCAGAGGCGTTGTTGATGTTCAGTCTTCTTCCTCCTCTACTGCTTGTTGATGGTTTATTAGCTTTTGAAGGTGTCTATGTTTGAAGATTTGATGTTGTTGCTACTACTATGGAGCTCTTGGATCTGATGTTGTTGCTGCTATGGAGCTCTTGGATTTGATGTTGCTGCTGCTGGGTAGCTCTTAGATTACCACTTGGAAATGTTTGGTGTATCCCTTATAATTGGAAATGTTTGGTGTATCCCTTATAATTTCTTGATCATGTTGCTGGTTGGTGTTGTGAGGATGTTGTAATGAATGGACAAAGGGAGTAGGAGTGTATGTGGATGCAAGATGACGGTAATGGTTGAGGCAATTCTGTTAGAAAACACCATCTTCACCTAAATTGAAGCAATGAAGTGAAAAACAATAGAATTGATGGAGGGATGCATGGTAAGGAGTGGAGGAGATGAATATATGTGAGGTAGGGTTCCCTATAGATCTCCTCTTTTCTCCTTGCTTGTCTTCTTCACCCACCTGCAAATAACAATTATGTTTTTTTTTCTTAGTTATATATATATATCTATATATATATATATATATATATTATATATAATATTATAAATATCTATATATATATGTATATATATATCTATATATATATATATAGTATATATAATATATATATAATATATATATATATTATATATATATAATATATAAATATATATAATATATAATATAATATATATATATATTATATATAATAGATATATATAATATATATATATAGATATATATATATATATATATATATATATATAGATAGATATATATTAAAGAAACACCTAGGCTGCCTCAGAGAAGTTTTTAGCCTAGATAATTCCCCTGGGCGGATCAAGGAAGGTTTTCACCCAGGGATCTTCTTACTCTTTTTCATTTTTCCCATCCTTGGGCCACCTTATGAGGTTTTCAACCCAAAGATGGGACTGAGGTGCCTCATGGAGGTTTTCACCTGAATCCTTATTCTTTTTTCTTTTTCCATTTTCTGTGGCCTGATGAGGGAGGAGCTAGAAGTTTCTCTACCATCATCACTGTCTTATTGATACTGTCAATGAACTCTTGTTTTGATAAAGGCCTCTTGTACGTTTTCAATCTATGCCCATTAACTAGCAATGGAATGGCTTCTTTATCAATAGTTCTGATTTGCACTGAACCATTGTCATGGCATCTTTCCACCACATAAGATCCGAGCCATCTTGTCCTTAGCTTGCCCTTGAAGTCTTTAAAGTTGGAATCATATAACAATGCCCAATCTCCTTCTTGAAATTGCTTCTCCTTGATGTGCTAGTCGTGCCAAATCTTCCTCTGAAGTTGAACTATTTGTGTATGTAGGAGGGCCTACATACTGAATTCATCCAAGCCATTCAAATGTAACAACCTTTCTTTATGTGCATGACTGAGATCTAAATCTAGTTGGGCTGCCATCTTCAATGTGTTATATTCAAATTCAATGGAAAACACAACCTTTTTAACATAAACCAGCTCATAGGGTGTAAATCTAGTGGTGGTCTTCCATGTTGTATTATAGGCCCAAGTGGCCTCAACTAGTCTCGTTTCCTCATCCTTCCTCCTGCTACTCACTACCTTGGTTAATATGTTCTCCAGTGCCCTATTGGTCAGCTCCACTTTCCCATTAGCTTGTGGATGATAAGGAGTGGAGGTCCTATGCTTGATTTTGTGATGGTTGAACATTTCTTCAATCATGCTGGAGGTAAACTGGCTGCCTTGGTCTATGACTAGCTCTCTAGGCCACCCAAATTTGTAGAATATACTCCCTTAGGGATTCAACCACAATCTCTTTTGTTGCTACCTTAACTGCTTTGGGTTCAGCCCACTTAGTCAAATAATCAGTGACACAATGATGTGTTATTTTTTCTTTGAAGGAGGGTTCATAGGCCCAATGAAGTCCATGCCTCACTTGTAAAATGGCTGGAAAGTCACTTGAGGTTGTAGGGGCACTTCATCTCTTGGAGTATGCCTTCCCATCCTATGGCACCGATCACACTGACTAATATACTTTTTCAAATCCTAATGAAGAGTTGGCCAATAATAGCCTGTTTGCAACACTATGAATGTTGTCCTCTTTGCTACAAAGTGACCTCCACAAGGCCCATCATGATAGTTCAAAAGGATGTCAAAGACTTCCTCTTCCCTTAGATACCTTCTTAAGATTTGATCTGGGCCAAGTTTGAACAAATTTCCCCCAATCTAGGTGAAGGGGGTGCTCTTTCTGACTTTCTTTCTCTATTCTTTGGAGGGAAAGTGATCCAGACTTAAACAGGAATGCAACAAATTACAGAGATAACCATATACACAAAGATGCAGCAGAAATAATACTTCATTTCATTAATGGAAAATACTAAAATATGCTTACAACCATAAATGGAA
>APFE031697604.1:1008-25977 GCA_000404065.3 Pinus taeda
GTAACTGAGATCCCAAGAGGGGGACAAGAATGGTTTAAAAACTTCAAGTTCGATATGAGTTCATGCAAAGAATTCTTGAAAGAGGCATATGTGAATGAGGACCTGACAAAAGCAGTGCCAAGAAACTATGTTAAGGAGAATTATGCCCTGCTTCTCACCTGTATTCAGAAGTACCTAACTTGTGAGGGAAGATATAATAAAGTCTATTCCTACCACTTCAAGTTGCTGTTGCATTTTACTGGTAAAGCATCCATAGACATTCCCTTTTACTTGTTTCGAAGTCTGAGAAAAATGTGTGACAAAGTGCAATTAAGAAAGGATGACTGTGAAACATCTCTATTTCACCATGGTCTGGTCAAGTTGTTAGTTTTGAATGGTCTTCAGAAAATAGGCAGGGATTGGGACTCGTTCATTTTCATGGCAGGTTTTCAAAGTAAAACAGGTCTGACTCCACAGCCCGTTAGAGAAAAAGAGCAGTCATTTGAAGAGCCCACGATTTCTGAGCTTCAGAAGGAGGCTAAGGATAGAAGGAAGGTAAAATCACAGTTAAGAAAGTCAGTCAAGCCATTGGTTAGTAAAGAACAACCTCAGCCACCAGCAAAAGGAGAAGCCCAGCATAAGAAGACTGTACCTGGGCCAAAAGAATCTGAAAAAGTGTCAAGGGTGAGGACAAGGAGTCAAATAATCAAAGAAAAAGGCAAAGCAGTGGCTGTTGAGGAAAGCCCGGTATCAAAGGCCAGCTTGAATGATTTGCTGGAAGCTATTGAGCTTGAGCAAGTTGAGCCAACGCACATTGAGCCAATGCACATTGACTTGACACAGTCAACTCCGGAAAGCACTAAGAAATCTAAAGCGTCAAATAGACTGAGGTTTAATGAACCAGGTGATGAGTTTATCTTCAAACCAAGGAGACCCCTCACAAGAAAGCAAGCAAGGGAAGCTGAGAAACTGCCCAGAACAGAGGAGGCAGAGGAAATCAAGGAAAAAGGTTCAAATAGAAAAGTCATCATTTCCCAAGGAGGAAATATTATATCTATAAAGGACCAGTTGGGGGCAACTGAAAGTGAAATTTCTAAGATGAAGAGTGCCAGAGCTGAAATCAAAGCCATGGAAAAGGAGGTTGCAAAATTGAAGGCACAGCTAAATAAATTAGCTGCTAAATGAAATCACTGATTCCAAGTAAGATGTTGTTCTAAAGTTTTGTAAAATTTTGCTTAAGTTCATTATTTTGAAGGCATGTAAACTCAGCTATACATATCCAAGGTAAAAATGAATTTTGAAATCAGGTGGCAGAGCAGTTAAAATCACAGAGAGAATTGAAATTGTTTAAAACAGTTTCGCAGTTTCGCAGCGCGCTGCGAAACTACGAAACTGCTGTAGGTGTTGATTTTAAATGCAGACAAACAGTTTGGTAAGATGATTGGAAATTTTCTAAAGAAAACACCTGAAGGATGTGTAGGAAACCAAATGAAACCATCACAACCATTCAGATCAAGACAGATGTACCTTTTAAAAAAAGGTGAAATGTTTTGACTCAAGGGTAAAGTTTTTGTTATAAAGTCACTTTATTGCTGGTCATAAGGTGTTGAATGAATTGCATATATGGAATTTCGGCTTGCACACTTGGCCATCGATGAAGCATCCAATCTATCAAGAAACATGGTGGTTTTCTATTGTTTTTGGGTTATTAAAGAGGCTTAAAGTACATGCTGCTGCATTTTCGAAGTGATGGGGGACCAGAACCGAAAAGTAAGGGATATCCACAGCCAACACGGAGCATATTAAAGCATTCAGTATCCAAAGCCAACATGGGGAATTAATTGCTCATCTCATGCCATCTCAGCCAAATGAAAAAGAAACCAGGTGTCAAAGTTGCAAGGAGGAATCTTTCTACGAAGGAGATAGAGTGAGAGTTATAATTAGATTAGAACTCTTTAGAACTTCTGTTAGTAGTTGTTGTATTAAATAAGTTTGTTAAAAACAGATAAGGGTCATTAATGACAGTCATCAATCTCCCCTCATGCTGGAGGAGGAAGCTCCAAGTAGTTAGAGTTATGTTTCTATATATAGTTGAAACATCTATGTAACAAGGGTTGGATATTTTGAGAAACAGAGTATTGCTTTGGCTTGTGTAAAAACTCAGTTTAATAATATAATTTGCTGCTTATCTTCTCAGGATTCTTACAGTGTTTCAAATTCTCAAGATATGTGGTTTTGCTTTATGTTTTATGTTTTTACAGTTGTATGAATACACAATCACTCAGAATTCACTTATG
The DNA here is from genome assembly GCA_000404065.3 of Pinus taeda. Lineage (NCBI taxonomy): Eukaryota > Viridiplantae > Streptophyta > Pinopsida > Pinales > Pinaceae > Pinus > Pinus taeda. The sequence continues at coordinate 3,285 of APFE031697604.1, forward strand.
CTGCTTTGACTTCCTGTGTGTATTTGTAAGTTGAGGTTTCTACGAGATGATGTTTTGAGTATTTAAATATTACATGCCCTGACTTCTATGCATGAGAAGTGTTATATCTTACTAAATATGATCAACTCCATAAGCCCAATGGAAGTCTTTTTAATGTCTGTCCAGCCAACATGTTTATTAAATTTACTTTACTAGAGTTAGCCCTCTTATCAATAGTCAAAATCAATAACTTTTTTTGAGAGAGCCCTCTCAGGCTAGGGAGGCTAATCCTTAGTCAAAAGATTGGTCTGAAACAGTTACACAGAGTCTACCTGATCAGCAGCCCTTCAGTGCTTGATTTTGTGATAACATATGCTACAAAATTTTAGACACTATCTATTGGGGTCACATTTCAAGTTATATACAAACCATTCTACATTATGATACCTCTTCAACAATCCAGTGTTAGGGGGAGGATACATAGATGGTTGTTTTTATTTCAAGAATATGATTTTGAAGTAATTGTAAAAATAGTAAGCTAAACATAGGGCATGATCATTTTTTGAGGATCAACTCAGTGAAGAGGCTGAAAATGTGAATAATGGCTTACCAGACACAGTGATTTCATGCAGAAATGGTGGATGATCACTTTGCAAAAATTGTTGAATTTCTTACTACAGGGAAGATGCCACATGATTACACAGTGGCATAAAAAAGCAACTGGTAGTCAAGGTCATAGACTATCAACTCATCATGGTATCTCTATACAAACTGGGTGCAGATGGAATACTCTTGCGATGTGTATTGGAGCACAAGAGATCCACCATAGTGATGGAAACACATGGAGTATCTAGAGGGAATTATGCAAGGAAAGCAATTGTGTAGAGTATTTTGCGTACGGGTCTATGGTGGTCAATTATCCATCATGATGCGAAGTAATTTTGTCATAGCTACGATGTGTGTCAAAGAGTGGGTAAACCTTCATGACGATACAAGATGGCACTCCATACTCTACAACTATTTAGGAAGTGGGTCATTGATTACATTGGACCAATCAATCTACCAGGAAAGAGGAGTGGAGTGTGATACATTATCACCACTATGGATTGCCAGGCTAGATGGGCCGAAGCAACACCTCTCAATATTTGTGGTGTAGAGACTGCTACCAAAGTTTTATTTGAAAATGTCGTTAGTTGCTTTGGATGCCCCAAAATCCTAATGACTAATCAGGGAACTCATTTCTTAAACTAGACTATCAAAGCAATGATAGAGGAGTTCTAGGCACACCACCAAAAGAGCATGTCCTATCATCCATAAGAAAATGACAATGTTGAGATCATCATTTTTTTTAGAAATTACATTGATGAAGGTCTGTAACGTGAATAGAGATGATTGGTGACTTAAGGATTTTTGCAGTTTTATGGGCCTCTTAGACCATGTTGAAGAATATAATAGGTAAAACACCATTATGGTTGGTTTATGGATAGGAAGTGCTAATGCCAATGGAGTTCATAGTCCCCAATCTTCGCATTGTAGTGACTACATGATTAGAAAATTCCAACGCAATTGAGCAAAGACTGGTAGAGTTACTACAATTGGAAGAGGATTTATTTATGGTAGGATTCCAACAAAATGTATAAAAGGCTAAGGAAAATACATGGCATGATCTCCATACCAAGAAAAAATAGTTTTAGGTTGGCAATTTTGTGTTGATGTATGACAACAAATTTTTGAAGCACCCTAGGAAGTTCCAAATGAATTGGTTGGGCCCATATGTCATTTAATATGTCACAGATGCAGGGGTGGTTCAATTAGAAAAATTAAATGGAGAGCCCCTTGACAAACATGTTAATGAGAGTACGATGAAGTTGTATAGAGACAATCGCTCTTGGACCTAAGGATGATTTTTATATAGAGAGAGAAAAAAGAAACTTTGTTTTATAATGCTATTTTTGTTTTTAGGTAGACGTTGTGAAGTAAAAAGCACATAAATCAGTGCGACAAACCTAGTGGAGTAAATATTTCTTGTCCCAATAAAAGGTTGGTGTATCACACACTAGATGTTCGGAACGGGATACCCCAAGGACGGTTTTGGGGCTAAAAGCCCATGTTTTGGGTCGAATTTTGTAACAAATTTGTAAAGACTCTGCATTTTGTGGTCGTGGAGCGTGAAGGTGTTATGAGTCATAAAGGGTTGTCCGCCCTTATTTTGTAAAGTAAATTTGGCTGAGCTAAGTAAGTAAGCTCTAGGTGGTTTTCAAGTTTTTAAGTTTTAAGTTAAGAAGAAGTCTTGAGCGATAAGGAGAGAAGTCTAAGTCTCAGGCCGTAGCGTAGGTAGAGGCTCTGCAGCTGAGTGCGCAGAGGCCTAGGTAGGAAGTCCGCAGTTGAGTACACGGAACCCTGCAGCTGTGTGTGCAGGGCGGGTAGAGTTTGTAATCATCAGAAGATATCAATAAAGAGAAGTATTCTACAAATTCTGTGTCTTTGTTTCCTGTTAATGCATCTTGCCATATTGTGTATGGATTTCATTTACAATGCTTATGTGATGTGCGAATGTATGTAATTACGTTGGTTAATTGAACACAAGTAAGAATATTTGTTTATGCGGTGCTAACTATGATTATTTAATAAGATAAGTAAGACACTTAAGATAGCATGGGAATCTATGCAATACGCTGCCTTAGCAGCACGAAAGTACCTAAACCGTAGGTTAGGACTGTGCAAAGGTTAATCATACCCTTTTGCGAAGGTATCGAAGGGCGAAATAAGGGGCTAGATAGACAGAGCCCTAGAAATTAACGACTTGTGCGAAAGCAGGAACAAAAGGAATAAACCAACATCACGACCATCTTAGGGTGTGGAAACTTGGTTCTAGCATCCCCCCATACTACTTTTGGTGAGAATTCGAGTTTCACTCCGTGGGCTGATGCCGAAAGGGACAGTAGTGTAGGAATTTGTTTGGTGAACTAACGCTGAACCTGGGTTAGGCCCCACACAGCCAACAAATGGTTCCATTGTTGGGACCAGAATTTGCATAAGAGATGTGTGATGTCGTATCACTGGAATCCAACTAAGAAAGAGATCGGAGATTGGTTGGATAGAAGATCCACGAATTCGCGGCACAGGAGAACATAAATCTGCGACTGACAAAGGAACAGTGGATGTACAGGTACCTATATATAGAGATCCACGAGATATTTTTATGTTCCTTTCTGGTTGAGCTATATGAGTGGATCACGAAGCTAGCGGATAGCCAAGGAAGGTGGATACTTGACGGTCTTATTGTCTGGACCCCAGAGTTGGTACAGAGATTGGAAGCCTCTAAGGATAAGATCACCCGCATTGTCGATCATTGGCTTGATCACATCATAGGAGGATTTGTGATTGAATTCGCAGTCGATACCTCAGTCAGCTACAGTGAGGCAGAGTGACACTTTTTCAAAGATCCGGGAGGTAAGTACTTAAAGTCTTTGAATACGTGGATTAAGATGTTATTGTGCGAAAAACGGGTTATGTAGCTACCTCGATGTTCGGAGCTACTCGAAGTGGAAAGACTTACAAGATCAAAGGAAGAAAGGGTCCTAAATATAGTCCATTGATTTCACCTCCATTGGGTGATGAAGAGGGAGTAGCATAGGCTTCTCCACGAAGTGCTATTTAGTTAATAAGACAAGGATTCCCGCGATTGCCACCTTCACCCACACCACCTGCAACTTCACCACCATCACCTGTGGCTTCACCCATACCACCTCCACCTCCACTGCAGTTCAGCATGGCAAATTTAGTAAAGCTGCCTTTGTTCAAAGGCCTGGGAAATGAGGATCCGGACCAATCCTGGTTCGTCGTGAAAATTGTATGGGAAGCTCAGGGCGCTACAGATTATCACATGAAGAAGGCAACATTGGTTAGTGCCTTGTAGGATAGTGCGATAACCTGGTATGTCAAGTACTCTAATGATAACCCAAACACAGGAGTGGCAGACATCCAGACCGCGTTGAACAAAGAATTCAGTAGGCCTAAATCTGAGGTACAGTGGATTGTGGGGTTCAAGGAAGTAGCGATGAAACCAGGTAAGATACCTTGGGAATTAGATTAGAGGTCGAAGTGTAAAATCCACAAAGATAATATGAACTTAACAGATGGACATCACCGTGAATGGTTCATGGCTTTGCTATTGCCACACCTAAGAGTTGCACTATCACAACAGAAGATAATGACTCAGGAAGAGGCCTTGGATATTGCAATGAGACTGCATGAAACACTGATGTAGGATTTGAATCTGGGGGTTCAACAAATCCATGCACAGTTGCAAAATATTTGCCTTGAAATGCAAAGTTTGAAGCAGGAAAGAACAGTTCAACTGGAGGTACGCGAAGAGGTATGTTGCTTCAAATGCAAGGGTCACGGGCATGACAAAGACCATTGCCTGGTCTTTGCAAACTACACTGTAGGAGCGGGACCAATTCCTTTGAGGTCGGAAGCTCAAGTAGGACCAAGCATGGGGTTTGCGTTGTGGTGCGCTATATATTAGGCAGTAGGAAAACATACGACAAATAACTGTCATTTTCTGTAGAAGTTTGTACAAACACCACAACAACTATTTTGCAACTTCTATAGGTAGGTAGGGCATGATGAGCACAACTACAGAAGTTATGAATTGATGATGGACAGAAGACCCGCCTATAGGGTTTAGGCAGAAACACGCCCCCGTAACTAGAACACGAGGATCACGCGAATAGGCTTTAGGGGCGTGGATGAGGCTGAGGCAGAGGAGGACTTGGCAGAGGTTGGGATAGCTAATCTGCTACAACTGTGGAGGTCTAGGACACTTTTCCCTCGATTGCACTAACCTAACGCATCTGTCGTGCAAGTATTGCACTCTGTTTGATCATGAAACAGAGGATTGTCCTACGCTGATAGCGAGGATACATGACAAAGTGGCACTACCACCTCAACTGACTCAAAACCTATAGATGATGAGGTTTGAGCCTCGTGAAGAGGATTCGAATGTGAATATAGTGCTTGAAAGTGGAATTGCAATAGGGGATGATAAGGGGAAACAATTCGAAGACAGCACTTGGGTTCGCAAAGCTCCGACGAAGGAGGCTGAATTTGATTTGGAGCGTGCACATGAAACGTTCATGGAAGGAAAGAAGAGATTCGTTGAGACCTCTACCTCAGGAAGAAATGATAAAATGGATTAGGAGATGGGCCCTTCTATGCTTATGACCTTCTTAGATACCTGCATGAAGTTTTTGCACGATAGAAAGGCTGTGAAGAGATTACAGGAGATTATAAATAGATGCACTACAAACACTCTGGGTGAACCACACGTGGTATGAAATATTGGTAAGTATAAAACAAGGACATGATGAGAGATGAGGCTGACCACGCAAATAGGAGAATGTGAAATGGATCAGGTTATTTTAGATCTAGGGTTAGACGCGAACGTCCTACCAAAGAAGACTTGGGAACAGATGGGAAGACTGGCATTGTAGTAGTATCCGATTGAATTAAGGATGGAAAATCAGTAGAAGATCATCCCCATGGGGCGGCTGTGAGGGGTGACTGTAGATATTGAAGGCGCGAGTGCTGGTTGACTTTGAAGTAATAGAAATTATGGATGACAACAACCCCTACCCTGCACTCCTTGGCATTGATTGGGCTACTGATATGAACGGGGTAATCAACCTAAAGAAGTGGAAGATGATATTTGAGAATAAATCGCTTCGCATAATAGTACCCCTAGATCCTGCTGAAGAATCGCACTATATTAAAATAGTCTGTGATTATGAGAGCGATGACGATCTAGACTGTATCTATAAGATAACAACGTGAGACCAAGATTGGGTGAATCCAATAGCGGATGGATGAATTACATGGGATCACAAGAGTTCATGCACCTCAGACTTTGATGAAGAATTAGAGTGCTGGCAGAACCACTTACACGAAGTAACCACACTAAACTGTAACATGATGACCTGGTCACTATGCTATGTGTCATCAGAGGTAAGAAATCTTCCCACTTATGATGGCCTAAATGATGTATTTTTGGATGCATTTGAGAGGGAGGTACCATAAAAGCAGTGCTTCCAGGCTTTGGACTAGGCACTGCGTGCTATGTCTGCAAGATGGTGGGGTACGCACAAGGGTAGCTTTGATGATTAGCGTGAATGTAGGAGGATGATGAGAACATGCTTTGGAAAGACAAAGGTGCGAATGACAGACAAGTATGACGGGAAGGACAATCTGCGTGCACACTTAGCCAAATGGGTCGAGGCTTATGGAGCGAAGCCCCAACTTGAATGGGTGCACTTGTTCTGTCACACCCTGGATTTCATCCTGAGGAACTGGTACTTAGAAATAGAGGTCTACCATGGTACAGGTGAATGGGATATTCTGTGCGAAGGATTCATAATGAAATTCAGCTTTGAAGACAAGCTTGATTGTATCGACGAAGCGCTACAAGAAGTGAAAGAAGCAATCTTTAGGATATTGCAGGATCCTTTGGACCTAGTTCGACCCGATTGGACTACTCAGCTGAGTCATGCGCTAGACTGCTATAACATGACCACTGAGGAAGAAGATGAGGATCTGCGAAAGATTAACATCCCTGAAACAGAAGGTCACCGCGAAGTTGAAGGGCCCCATATTGAGAATCCTGATATAACCATGCCATTGAAAACGAAACAGGTAAATATTGGTACGGAGTTAGAGCCCAAATTTGTAAATATTGGAGATTACTGGGATGACGCGACAGTGGATAAGGTCACTGAATTGCTCTGCGAATACAAGGATTTTTTCCCTACCAAGTTTATGGATCTAAAAGGGATAATAGGAGACCTGGGTGTTATGAAGATCACGTTGAAGCCCGACGCAAAGCTGGTTAAGCAAAGGCCTTATCGTGGTAGGCATCATTGAGCCCATAGAAGAATCTAATTGGGTAAGCCCAATGGTGGTATAGGAAAAGGAGCAGAAGGATGAAATAAGGATATGCGTAGATCTCAGGAAGTTGAATGACGCTTGTGTACATGATCCTTTCCTGACTCCTTTCACTGATGAAGTGTTGGACAATGTAGGTGGCCAGGAAGCATATTCCTTCACTGATGGGTTCTCTAGGTGCCATCAGATCAAAATCGCGTCGGAGGATAGGAGCAAGACGACCTTTGCGATTGAGTGGGGGTGTTCTCAGTACACTGTAATTCCTTTCGGATTAAAGAATGTGCCTGCAATTTTCTCACGCGTATTCATTATTGCATTCAAGGAATTTATTCACAAATTCCTGGAAATGTACTTTGATGACTGGACTATGTTTGGGCTGGTGAAACACCATGTGGCAAGTTTGCACCTGATGCTAGATATTGGTCGAAGATACCAGATCGCGCTCAATCTGAAGAAATGTATGTTTTGTGTTCCTTTTGGGACCCTGCTAGGTCATGTGGTTTGTAGACAGGGACTGATGGTAGATCCCATGAAAATTGCAGTGATACTTAACTTAGAAGTGCCTAGGACTGTGAAACAGTTGTGTGCTACCCTATGACATACTAGATATTACAAAAAGTTTATCAAAGGCTATGCCCAGATTACCGCACCTATGGAAAAGTTGCTGAAAAAGGATGTCACATTCTGCTGGAACGAGGACTATAATAAAAGCTTGGATGTATTAAAAGAAAAGATGGTCATCGGGTCGATTCTAGTCTTCCCAGATTGGAAGAAGGAGTTTCATGTACAGTTTGACTTGTCATGTATAGCGTTGGGAGTAGTTCGGACACAGGTTGGAGGAGGAGACTTGGTCCATCCTATAGCGTTCACAAGCATAAGGTTATCCAAGGTGGAGAAGAACTATTCCACCACCGAGCGTGAATGGTTAGCCATGGTATACGCGCTCCAGAAGTTTAGACACTATTTGCTGGGTGGCCATTTTAAGATGTATACAGATCATTCCATGTTGAAATACCTGGTCAATAAGCTTGTGTTGGGGGGAAGAATCTGCAGTGGTTGTTATTGTTCCAGGAGTATGATTTTGAAGTTACTGTGAAGCTTGGATGACTAAACGCGAGACCAGACCATCTATAGCTCATCAACACAGAGGAGGAGCCCACTAATTTGGAGGAGGGATTTCCTGACGCGCAGCTTTTTGAAGTGCACATCAGGGATGGTCATTTTGAAGATATCATACACTTTCTAGTGACATGAACTGCCCCGGAAGGTTACACCATCTAGCAGAAGAAGGAATTAGTGGTGCGCGTGGCAGATTTTTCTGTCATTGTTGGGCATCTGTATAAAATGGGGTCCGATGAGATATTGCGACGATATGTACCGGAGTTTGAAAGAAGCCTTATCCTCACGAACGCTCATGGGGGCGCCACGAGAGGACATTATGCAGGGAGAGTGACCGCGCAGAAGATTCTACGCGCTGAATTGTGGTGGCCAACCCTTCATCAAGTTTCAAAAGCTTATTGGCAAAGCATGTGATGTGTGTCAAAGAAATGGCAGGCCATTTGTAATAGCACCATTTACCACTCTTGGTATATATGATGCTTTGTTTATGGCCTAGGGCAACCCCTCCTTCGAGACTTGGTCCAAATATATAAAAAACAATGTTTTATTCCTTGTACGGTACCTTTCCCTGAGCTAAAAGCATGTACACATGGGTCAGTCAATACCCAACCCGCGTATATGTATTAAAACACTAAAAAAATAAATTTCCCTAATTTTGGGCAAAATTCACGGGTTTTACCTGTTGATTACCTCCTATTGTCCATGGCCCAACTATTTACCAACTAAAAAATAATTGGGAGAGGTATAAATAGACCTCTATAGGAAGGCCTTAAGGAGGAGGAGAAGAGATAGAGTTATTATATTGAGATTATCCCTGACTGAGTCTGATGAATCCCTATGCCTCATGCACTTCCCCAAGCTTCAGGAAACCCTTTTTTCCTTGATTATAAATATCCTTCCTTTTTCTTGAGGTATCATGGTGTTGGTGATGGAAGAAGATTGTTGAAGGCTGGGATAGGACGAATCCAGAGGACAGTTCCGCTTGGAGCCAGAGAAAGACTCAGATGAATTCTCTCCATGTTATTTATAGCTTACTGCAATAAAAGAAATGTTGTCTTGTTTCTAAAATTATCTATGTCTATGCATCAAATTATGTTTTAATTCATATATGAATGTCATTTTGATGTATGATCAATCAATTGTTTATATGATATAAAGTCAATTTCGTGAATATGCTTTACTTCTATACTGCTATATATGTTCGAATTGAATGATTTTCAGGTTTGAAGAACATCGGGAGTTGTAGAGGGTCTGAACCTTGTGAGACCTACTCGAATGAAGGAAATCTGGGTATGGTCACTCTTACATAGTTTTATAATATAAGCATCTTGCTTGAGATGTTTGAGTATTTCTTGTTGTAGTTTGCTTATGCTCTATTGGGGTTCTAACCCAAAGCCCTAAGGTGCTTTCACCCGAAACACCATTGCGGAGGGATGAGCTGCCTCTGAATCCATAGATGACGTTACAACCCTTTGAGAAATGGGCGATAGATTTTGTGGGACCCATTCAGCCCCAAGGGAAGAAGATGGGAGCGAGGTACATTATCACCGCGACAGAGTATTTGACTCAATGGGCAGAGGAACAACCTATAAAGGATTGTATAGGTGCGACTGCTGTGAAGTTCCTCTTTGAGTATGTACTTGTTAATCTAGGTTGTCATTGATGTCAATATGGCAATATTCTGGACAGTAAATAATGATGTGAAGCTAAGAAGAGTAGATCCATGAAGCAATAGGAGTATGTCAATATGGCAATATTCTAGGATACTAAATGACGATATGAAGCTAAGGAGAAACAGATCAGATCCGTGAAGCAATAGGAGCAAGAAGCCAAGGAAAGCCAAGCCAGCCAAGCCATGAGTATTGTAGAGTATCAGAGGAGTTAACAGGGGAGCCATATCAGACCAGAGAAGAGCAGAAGTCAAGGGAGATGAGATGATTAGGTTTTGAGTGAGAAGCTAGAGGTTGAGTGTTAGAGGGGGTTTGAGACAAAGGTCAATTTATTGTTGTAATTGAACCAAGAGGGAAACACTTGTGCCTAGTGTGGACTCTCGTTACTCTGTGTATCCATGTTCAACAGTTAACTGGGTATTGCTTTGTATTCCCACTGAATGGATCGATGGTGATCCAATATTAAGTGAATGAATCGATATATGAATGTCGTGTGTTAAACAGAGTGTGGCAGAAACCGTGGTTTTAACACAGAGTCCATCAAAAGCAAGCGACATTAAGTTAAGGAGGAAACAGATGAAGAGTGCATAGGATTCATTGGATCTCATAGATCAATGGTCATCGCATGGTGGAAGAGAGCGAAAGATAATCAGCGAAGAGGTGGTTTCTCAAAACCATAAGTGGTATTTCGGGCAGACAAAAAACTATAAGCTGTATTGAAGGGTAGTCACCCACTTCCATTAACCATTCGACACGTAGCAGCTAAGGAGAGAGAAAAACCGCTTTATCAGGCAGGTATTCTCCATGCTTGTGTCTCAGTCGAAATCATTTTGGATCGTTAGATCAAGAAAATCTAGATCAACGGTCACAAAGTGTCGTGCAAGTTGATTGATCGGAAAAGGCATCAGCCATTGATTTGATGGAAGGAGATCAAGCAGACTAGTTGGTGATCAGGCTAAGCGACAACTGTCGGATCAAGCACCAAATCGATGGTCGCAATTTAATTGATAATCACAGTTATGAAGGGCTGTCACCCCTGAAACCTTTGATTGCAATAATACATGCAGACCCACCATTGTAAACCGCCTATTAAAATATCGCATCCGCCATATCACAAGCCTCTTGTAAAGCCTTGCCACATTTAAAGCACCGATTGCAATAATAACGTGGACCCAAATGCACCATTTAACATGAATAAATGTAATATCACATCCGCGTTGTATCGCTAGTCTCTAAGGGATGTCAAACCACTGATTGTGATAAGGTTGTGGACCCGACGGACTTATTAAAAGCAGTGTAATATAATATCGCATCCAGTAGGGGCAATCGGCCATCGGCTATGGTATGGGCACAACTTATAAAAGACCTCTAGAAACCGCGATTACGATTAAAGGAATGCAATGTCCGTGAAAAAATAATGTATATTGTATGAATATTAAAAAGGGCCTCTCTGATATTTTTTAATATGCAACACAATTGTAATTCAGCCTCTCTTCCGAATTAACGTGTGCTGTGAGTATTGGAACACTTGAATAGATAGAGGAAGCCATAGATTGGGAAGCCGAAGAATCAAGTGAGCGCAAAGGAAGCTAAAGCGACTAGAGGAGGGAAGCCAGAAGGTCGAGCGAGCATTGAGGAAGCCAAAGCTCAAGCGAGCAAGGAGGAAGCCAAAGGTTAACATATCAGGCTTATATAATAGAGAAAAAAAAAGGTGGTTGGAGGTTGGCGAACAGGAAGAAAGAAGGAAGCCGACGGTTCAGTAGGTAGAAAGGGGTTGAAGGTCTAGCAAGACAGAAGGAAGATGAAGGTCCAACCAAATAGGAGGCAGTCAAAGGACGAGCAACTCTATTGATCATGTTACCCTGGGAAAGACTCAGACCTGTGATGAATTAATCAGGTACATAATGCATACTGAGGAACAATTTTGTGACATAATAAATAAAGTTTCATTTTATATCGCTTGAAGGGAACAATAACCAGCACCAATATTGAAGCATATGTGAATGTATTGCTGGGAAGTAATAGATTTCAATAGCAAGAACAATGCACAGTAGTCATGCTGGAAGCATTCACCATGACAGTGAGAACAAAGGCTTGAAACAGAGAGTTGGTTCTTGTGCAGACCTTAGTGCAACTAATAGTAGACTCACTAAAGCTGTGTGGAGACATTATCAAAGATCATGATGGCTATTGATATCATCATGAGATAACTTTTGCAGACTGTGTGGATAGTATGAAGAGTTGTAAAGACTTCTTCATATGAAGACTGGTTTCCATTGATGATGTAGCATGGAGACTACAGTGAAGTTGTAAACAGATAGAATTTAGTAAAGAAGAGTTTTGGGAGCAGAACATTACTATCAAACATGCCTTGACAAGATTGGGTCGAAGCCCTTGGGGTTGGTGCCTCAGAAGTTGGGAGGATTGGTGTCCTTGGAGTTGGTGCTCCTATATCCAAGGTTGGTGCCTTGACAACAGAGGTTTTGAGCCCTTGAGGTTGGTGCCTCGGAACTGGAAGGATTGGTGTCCTGGAGTTGGTGCTCCTAAGTCCAAGGTTGGTGCCTTGACAAAACAGAGTTGGTGCTCTAGAGGTGGAGCCTCACAAAAGTTCAAGTTGGTGCTTGGAAATAGAATGGAACGATACATATATATATATATATATAATATATAATATATATAATATATATATATTATATATATATAATATATATTATAATATAGATATATATATATATATTATATTGTATCTATTTTATTGCAAAGATTATATTAATAAAAGCATTTATTCTTGTTGTTCATCTTGTGTTCTGAATATAAATGTTTTAACTGGTAAAATAACAGTTGAAAAGAAATACTGATTCACCCCCCTCTCAGTATTTCCAACAATTGGTATCAGAGAAAGTACCTTCATTCAAAGCCTAACAGCTTGGAGGTTGATCTTTAGAACACAAATGGCAAAGTCAAGAAAGAAAGTCTCTAATCCTCCTAAGGATGTGTCTCCCTCTACCACTAAAATAGAAGATAATCAATTTGAGGAGGCTCCATGGTTCAATGGGAAATTTAATATATGGGAAGCAAGAATGAGGATTTTCTTAAAGACTCAAGGCATTGAAATCTGGAAATCAGTAATTGTTGATAGCATGATGGATGGAGAATCCAAGGAGTACAATGAAAAAGCAATGAAGGTAATCTTGAATGGGCTACCTGATTCTATAAAGAACAATTTGGGAAAATGTTCATCAACAAAGGGTATATGGGACAAACTTCATGACCTTCACTCAAAAGGAGCATTGCCCATGACCATCAGTCAAGAAGATGATGGAAATCAAGAAGAAAATCCATAACCCATCATAGAAGCTGAAAATGAGAATGATGACATCAAAGCTAAAGAAGACCTAGAAGATGAAGAGAATGAAAAAGATTTTGTAGAAGATCTCCTCACTCAACTTACAGCTGCCATGGAAGATATTATCAATTTGAAAAAGGAAAACAAGGAACTTAAGAAGAAAGCACTACCTAGTGACCAAGACCAAACAAGGAACAAAGTTGACATTGTCCAGCTTCAAATACAGGAAATGGATGAAGAGCTTGTCAAGCTTAAGAAGGAATTTCATCAAAGCAAAAGAAATCATCATGAAGAAGTCATATCCATGACAAATCAATTGGATAAAGCAAAGAAACAGGAAGATACCTTGTCAAGTAAACTTGAACAAAGGCATAATAGCTTGAACAAACTTGAAGAAGAGATTGGTCAGTACAAGGTAGAGGTCTCCTCTCTTAAATCTCAACTACAAGAAGCAAGAAAGTTAGCACAAGGAGATGAGAAGACAATGGAAGCATTGGCAATCATAGAATAAGAGGTCAATGAAGAATAAAAGGAGAGAAACAACATGATATGTCAACTAAAAGCAAAGGATGAAGAAATCTTCAAATTAAAATCTAACATCAAACTTCTCAAGGCCAAAACATGTAAAGATACAAGGATCAAGGAAGAAATGGAGAGAAGTCTAACAAAGGAAAATGAAGAAATCCTCAAAATGAAGTCAGATATCATCTCCCTTAAAATAGAAGCAAATGAAGGCACTCATATCAAGGAAGAAACTGAGAAACAACTTGCTAAGAAGAATAATGAGTGTGAAATATTGGAAGAAGAGATTGTCTTCCTTAGGAAAAAGGTTGAAGGGATGAACAAAACCTTGAAGAGCTCTCAAGATTTGGATGACATGCTCAGCCATCAAAGATGTCCATTTGATAAATCAGGTCTCAGGTATGCAGGTGAATCCTCAAACAAGAATGGTAATGTTTCAAGCAAAATGGATGTGAGGAAGCTAGAAAGAAATGTTGATGCTCCCAGTTCCAGCAAAGCCAAGGAGAAAAATCAAGGCAATAATGGAAGAAATCCTACTCCAAGAATAAATGTAGATAATGTCAAGGATGCTAGAAGCAATGGTTATCATCAAAGGATCTCAAGACAGAAAGACTTCAGAAGTACATCAAGGAAATCTCCATCTTCCAGGTACCAAATTTTATTTCTTGGTTATTGTTATTATTGTACAAACTTTGGACACATGGCAAAATATTGTATAGCATATCATAAAGATAGATATTATGGTCCCCAACAATCTTTAATGAAGAATTTTGTAGGAAGAAATCATTAATTCTTATTCATGAACAATGTAGAATGCTTCAAGTGTCATAACATTGGTCATATGGCACGTGATTGTAACTTAACTTGGTTTCTTACACAAGCTAGAACCATGCAAAAGAAGAAAGTTGCACAAGTATGGAGAAGAAAGCAAATACAATCCAAAAGTCACTTGAACTCTCCAGCCAACAACACATGTTGTTGACCTAATCTTCGACAATCTGAGCATTTGATAGGAAGATTATGCCAAATGAGAAGGTGCATACAGTTAGGGGGATCTTGTGATTCTTGATCATTATTGCAGAAGCTATTATTGAAAGGGTCCTTATGAAATCCTTGTTGAGCTATATTAACAATCATTCATTAATAAAGATCATTTCTCAGGAGCACTCCGTTGAAGAACTTGATCTCTTAACTATTATTTGGACTGGCATTGAAGATGTTCTCCACTTAATCACTAAGTAGAAATTGGAACAACAGAGAATGTCATCTAATACTAGAGAAATAGGGAAAATAACCATGTTGTTGTTATTACAGAAGTGTATGCCTCAACTCAGGGATTGAATGTGAGAACAGGTAATTATGGACATAAACAAAGGCAACCTTCAAACAAACAGATACATCTAGATTGAAGTATGAAGCAAGAGCAGTTGGCAGCATCTAATAAAACCGAAGCATTGCTAAAGCCATGATAAAGTAGTTCTGAGACATGAAGAGGGGATAATGTGCTAGTTGCAACAATCCTTCTATCTTGAGTAAAAGGAAGAGCACTATGACAGGGGGAGTAACAGACCCATGAAGATCTACTATTCATGAAGAAGAGTAGCAGTTCGACAGGGGGAGTCCTTGTGCACTCCTTTGCCATTGATTTCAAAGGGGGACAGAAGAAGAATATTGCCATCAATAACAAGGGGGAGATTGTTAATCTAGGTTGTCATTGATGTCAATATGGCAATATTCTGGACAGTAAACAATGATGTGAAGAAAAGTAGAGCAGATCCATGAAGCAACAGGAGTATTTCAATATGGAAATATTGTAGAATACTATATGATGATATGAAGCCAAGGAGAAGTAGAGTAGATCCATGAAGAAATAGAAGCAAGAAGCCAAGGAGAAAAGCCATGAGGAGAAGCCAGAGGAAAGCCAAGCCAACCAAGCCATGAGTATTGCAGAGTATCAGAGGAGTTAACAGAGGAGCCATATCAGAACAAAGAAGAGCAGAAAGTCAAGGGAGCTGAGATGATTAGGTTTTGAGTGAGAAGCTAGAGGTTGAGTGTTAGAGGGGGTTTGAGACAGAGGTCAATTTATTACTGTAATTAAGCTGAGAGGTCAAGACTCATGCCTAGTGTGGACTCTCGTTACTCTGAGTATCATCATTCAACAGTTAACCGGGTATTTCTTTGTATTCCCACTGAATGGATCAATGGCGATCCAATATTAAGTGAATGAATCGATATATGAATGTCATGTGTTAAACAGAGTGTGGCAAAAATCGTGGTTTAGCATAGAGTCCATCAAAATCAAGCGAGATTAAGTTAAGGAGGAAACAGATGGAGAGTGCACAGGATCTATTGGATCTCATAGATCAACGATCATCGCATGGTGGAAGAGCGAGGAAGATAATCAGCGAAGAGGTGGTTTCTGAAAACCATAAGTAGTATTTTGGGCGAACAAAAAGTTGTAAGCTGTATTGAAGGGGAGTCACCTGATTCCATTAACCATTTGACACGTAGCAGCCGAGGAGAGAGAAAAACCGCTTTATTGGGTGGGTATTCTCCGTGCTTGTGTCTCACCCGAAATCGTTTTGGATCGTCAGATCATGCGGATCCAAATCAACGGTCACAAAGTGTTGTGAAAGTTGATTGATCAGGAAAAGGCATCAGCCGTTGATTTGATGGAAGGAGATCAGTGGTGGAGATCGAGTAGACTGCTTGGTGATCAGGCTAAGCAACAACCGTCGGATTGAGCGCCAGATCGACAATCATGATTTAATTCCTAATATCAGTTATGAAGGGTTGTCACCCCCGAAACCTCTGATTGTGATAATACATGTGGACCCGCTGCTCCATTGTAAACTACCTATTGAAATATCACATTCACCATATCACAAGCCTCTTATAAAGCCTTGCCACATTGAAAGTGCCAATTGCGATAAT
This sequence comes from Pinus taeda, assembly GCA_000404065.3. Classification (NCBI taxonomy): domain Eukaryota; kingdom Viridiplantae; phylum Streptophyta; class Pinopsida; order Pinales; family Pinaceae; genus Pinus; species Pinus taeda. Next base: position 19,797 of record APFE031697604.1, read on the forward strand.
AACGTGGACCTGAATGCACCATTTAACATGGCTAAATGTAATATCGCATCCGCACTGTATCGCTAGCCTCTAAGGGATGTTAAACTGCCGATTGCGATAAGGATGTGGACCCGACAGACTTATTAAAAGTAGCGTAATATAATATCGCATCCGGTAGGGGCAATTTTGGCCATCGGCTATGGTATTGGCACGAATTGTCAAAGACCTTCGGAAGCCGCGATTGCGGTTAAAGGAATGCGATGTCTGTGAACAATTAATGTATATTGTATGAATATTAAAAAGGGCCTCTCTGATATTTTTTAATATGCAACACTATTGTAATTCAGCCTCTCTTCCGAATTAATGTGTCCTATGAGTATTGGAACACTCGAATAGACAGAGGAAGCCGAAGAATCAAGTGAGCGTAGAGGAAGCTAAAGCGAACAGAGGAGGGAACCCAGAAGGTCGAGCGAGCATTGAGGAAGTGTTATAGACATTTTTGGGCACTTCAACCCCAATCACGAATTTCCATAAACTGAGGGCTCTTAAGTCCCTAAAATGGTTGCTTCACTGCCTAAAGTAACAAGGTCAATTGATTACATCATCTCCCAAAATTTCTCCACTGAAAACTGCTCATAAATGGTCAAAACTGGACCATACTGAAAGCTCCATGCAGAGGGTGCGATGCATATCACCTTCCCAATGTACAGGGTGTGATGCATACTGTTTGGCTCCTCCGTAGGGTGCGATAGTCGGGAATGGACAAATGGCAGGGACAAAAATGCGAGGTGGAAGATCATGGTGGAATCTTCCAGAAGCTTCCCCTCTGACACTTGCCACTCCATTTCCGACCAGGGATGAGTAAGAGATCTTCATTCTCCAAGTGGAAGCAGGAACTATCAGAGAGAAGACACTAATCAAGATCCCAAAAGATGACTCACCTCTCTGTAATCATCTATACATGGATCCCTCATCACAGAGATCCGGAGGTTGGAATTTTGTAACTTATAGAGAAGTGTTGTTGGTATTCTGGTGTACATTCACAGTGTTGGGTGATTTTTCTTTGCTTGAGGTGAAAGAAGGGCTTCTTAGCTGGAGGATGATGCTGGGTCATAGCTGCTTATGGTTGTAATCCTCTTGCTACTTTTATCTGAATAAAGCTATTCTTGTTTCCTTCCATATTATGGTGTATTTGTTTATATATGCTTGTATATGGTTAATGTACATCTGATCCTGCATTATTTGTGAATTTAGATCCTTGTTTCTTGCATAGTAGTATGTTGCTGTGATTCTACAGGTCCTTTTGAAGCTAAGCAGACAAAGAGCGAGCATCAAAACTCTATCAATAAGGAGAGGGAATCGAGCACAAGACTCAGGTTGGCCCTCTTGGTTCTCTTCTCATCTATCTTCATAAAAGGAATCAATAGTAGACTTTGATTGTTTGTTTCTAAGATAGCCACCCATTTTAGTGGGAATAGCAACATCCATGTGGACACTATTCCCATATAACAGGAAGCCAAAGCTCAAGCGAGCAAGGAGGAAGCCAAAGGTCAGCATATCATGCTTATATAACAGGGAAAAAAAAAGGTGGTTGTGTTAGTGTCAGTGTCTTCACACCGCCATCAGTGATCAAAATTCACTCTTTTGCATTCATATTAGGAGTCCCATTCACAATGAGTTGCATTCCATTAGGTCATGGATCAATTGATGGTAGGCACATTTCAAATTTTTCCCTCATGACGCATATCTGCTGACCATTTTTCATGTGTGATTCAATCAATGGTTTAGGTCCAGTTTCCTTTTCAGTTTATTTCATCAAATAGGTCTTAGGTCGTAGGGTTTCAGTTTCATTAGGTATTAGGGTTTCACCATGTCAAATTTTCAGTAACCATTAACCAATAAGGGTCAGTAGACACATGAGGATGACAATAATCATCAAGAAAGCTTTAAAATCATAATTTGTAAATTTAATAAGTTTTTCACCTCAAAACCAGTTTGAGGTGAAAACAGAGCATTGTTTTTTATTTGTAATTTTCATGTAATTTCATCATTTCTCATATGTAATTAATAAGTCTCATGCTGCTCCTGGTCACCTGCTGATATTTTCAAAGACATGCCACTGCAAAAGCAAAGATCATCAAGCATTACTTCATCAATTTTAAGAAAAAAGTCAAGCATCCAAAAAACAGAGTATTTGAGCAAGCCAAAGACATTATAAATGTTGGCATTATGATGCATGTGTTGTACTTGATGGCAACCCTCTCATAGAAGATCATCTCACTTGTATACATTCAGATGAATCTACAGAAGAAATATCAGATGTGACAGAGTGCATGGGTTACCAGACAACAAAAAGGGATCAGATGACAGTTCACAAGTAAGCTTTGCCATCAAGTCCAAAGGGGGAGATTGTTGGCATTATGTTTCTGGTATGATTATATGTTACAGATGTTGTACTTGATGGCAACACCCATGGCATGGCTCTCAATATGATGAGAAAATTAAAAAGTTTATTTCATGTGGAGAAAAGTTCACGGAATTTTATGCAGAGAAAAGTTTATTTCATGTGGGAAAACTTACCTTTGGTCCATGGTAGTTAGTCCTTGGAATTGAACCTATGGAGAAAAGTTTATTTCATGTGGGAAAACTTACCTTTGGTCCATGGTAGTTAGTCCTTGGAATTTGAACCTATGGTTTTTGGACCATGGCATCTCGACAGACGTGTTGATCCCTAGTATTGAGTTGATGGTATTGGTTTGTTATGGTTTTGGCCAATGGTATTGTTTTATTTTATTATTATTATTGAGCCCCATGATCCATGATTTGAGGAAGAGCTTGCCTATATAAAGCAAAGGAGATCATTTGGCTTAGGCATGCTTTTGGGTTGAATATCTTAAGATCTGAAATATTGGGTTATTGTTTCAAAAGCTCGATTTATATGAAAGTGAAGTGGAAAGCGAATCTGTGAAGGGTGATCTCTCGAGCGTTGCAGCTACAGAAGTGAGGAGGCGCCGCAGGAGGCGCCGTAGGAGTCGCCGCAGGAGGCGCCGCAGGAGTCGCTGCAGGAGGCACCACAGGAGGGCGCCACAGGAGTCGTCGTAGGAGGGCGCCGCAGGAGTCGCCGCAGGAGACGCCGCAGGAGGCGCTGCAGGAGGCGCCGCAGGAGTCGCCGCAGGAGGCACCGTAGGAGATGCCGCAAGAGGCGCCGCAGGAGATCTGGTTATCTGGGTGACTTACTGGTACTTGATGATCATTTGATGTTTATGGATCTAGTATGAAAATTGGATGAAACTTGGCCTTTTAGATTATGTGTTATGCTTCAGTGTATCCAGTATGAAAATTGATGAAACGTGGTACCTGGAGGAGAGAAGATTGTAGGCCAGCGCCTACGTACTAGTACTTAAGCTAGTACAAAAGCAAAGGGGAATCTTTGGAGCATTGTAGCAGGTAGCAGCCTGCGTACTAGTAAATGGATCGGCTAGTACAAGAGCAAAGGGGGTTGTAGCTCCCGTACTGGTATAAGACTGCACCAGTACAAATATTGTAAAAGGATTTTCTTATTAAGAAGAAGATTGAGATGACTTGCAGCAGGTGGTTTTCTCCCGCATTGGGTTTCCACCTTATATCATGGTGTTCATGTGTGTGCCTTATGTGTGATGATCTATTCTATGTTACTGCATCTGTTAACTGATAATATGGTTGATAATGTTCTAATGCACTCATTGAAGATCAATTAACTTAATCATAAGAAGTTGTGGAAGTAGCATATATGAATCAGAGTTTGGAAATGAAAAAGTTTTATTAATGTGATAATACTGATTCACCCCCCCTCTCAGTATTATTTCCAACAGATGTAACATATCATGCCCCACGTCGAACCTATTACTACAAAATTTCCTTTGATACCAAATCTAAAGTACCTACCACACGGTTGCAAAAAAACATAAGATTTGGGCCTGATTTTCAAGCTCAAATAGAATATTACATGAATAAAAATGAATGTAGAAAAACATAACTCATACAAGATATCAAGAAACAAATAATATCACATAATTCTTTATATGTAAAGATATATACAACATAAATTAAGAGAATTTTGGATTTTATTAGTAGGGTTTAAAACTATAGTATTTAAGAAGTCACATTATATTAATAAAGAGTGAAATTTTAGAACTAGAAGGGTTAAAATTTCATAGAGTTGCCTCAACAAAACTCAAATTTTGAGATAACCTCCAAATTCAAGTTTGAAAGGAAGGTAATTTTTATTTGGCATATCTTTTAGTTGAGATACGTACGCCATACATCAATACTAGTAGATGTGGAGAAGTTATAAATTTAATAGTTGAGATAACAATAGCCAATATGAGAAGTATAGAAGAAGTTGTGATCATTTTACATTTTTCTCACAAACTCTTGTTTGCACAAATTACTTTATATTGATTTAAAGAGATTTTTTAAAGTTTATTAAGATAATTTAAAATGAAAAAAAATTAGAGATGTGTTCTAGCATCCTTAAATTACATATTGGTTTGTGATTCAATGGGAAAAACCATAGAAGGGGGAATATACATTCATAGATTACACATGGCTTCTCTTGGTTAGAAACACATGCAATCCCTACTAGTATCCATTCAAGTAATGTTGCTAAGAAAGTGATTGTATATGGAATTCCACTCGAGATTCAAGGGCCTCATTCCATGCCACACCTGATAAGAAATACTTTCATGACTATGTTCAAGGAGATTTTGGACAAGTTCATTTGGGTGATCATAAACCCTGTAAAATTGTTGGAATGGGTAAGGTTCTTGTAAAACAACAGAATGGAAACCAATGGCTACTAAAGGAGGTAAGGCATGTTCCAGATCTAAAGAAAAATCTGATTTCAACAGGGCAGTTAGGCGGTGAAGGTTGTGTGACAACTTTCACAGATAAAGCTTGGAAGGTCACCAAAGGAGCCCTGGTAATAGAAAAAAGGCGAAAAGGTTGGTACATTGTATTTATGCAATGGTATTTCTAACTCTGTTAATGCTTTAACTTCCAAAGGAGCAGATGCAGCATTATGGCATCATAGGCTTGGACACATGAGTGAAAAAGGGATGAAGATTCTTCACTCAAGGAATTTATTGTCGGGTTTGAAGAATGTTGATTTGGACTTCTGTGAGAATTGCATTTATGGAAAACAGAAGAGAGTCAAATTTCTGAGAGTTGGGAAAGAAAAGAAGAATGAAAAATTAGAGCTTGTGCATACAGATGTATGGGGACCTGCTCAGGTATCATCTCTCGGTGGCTCTCGTTATTATGTTACTTTTATTGATGATGCAACTAGAAAAAACTTGGATTTATTGTATTAAGAATAAATCTGATGTATTTGATACTTTTAAGAAATGGAAAGCTTTGGTTGAGATTGAGACGGGAAAGAAATTGAAGTGTCTTAGATCAGACAATGGAGGTTAATATTGCAGCAAAGAGTTTGATAAGTACTGTTCAGAGCATGGAATTCGCAGACAGAAAACAATTCCAAGAACACCACAAGAAAATGGTGTGTCAGAAAGGATGAACAGGACAATCATGGAGCGTGCAAGGTGCATGAGATTGCATGCAGGATTGCCTTTACAGTTTTGGGCAAATGCTGTAGATACTGTTGTTTATCTAATAAACAGAGGGCCTTCAAGTTCCTTGGATGGTGGTGTTCCAGAGGAAGCATGGACAGGTAAAAAGGTAAACTACTCTATTTTAAAGCCTTTTGGTTGTGAGGCCTTTGTCCATATTGATAAAAAAAATAGAACAAAGCTTGAAGCAAAGTCAAAGAAATGTACCTTTATTGGATATGGTGTTAATGATTTTGGTTATCGCTTATATTATTATGAAAATCACAAAATCATTAGGAGCAGAGATGTAATATTCAATGAAAAGGTCTTGTATAAGAATCAGTTGCAGGAAAAGAAACGGGAAGAAGAAAACAAGGAATACACAGTTCTTGATGAAATCACTCAAAAAGTAAAGGTGCCTGAAAATAATAATAATCAACAACCACAACATCAGCAACCACCGCAACAACAGCAGGCACCCCAAACACCTGAAAGCGGTGTTAGAAGATCTACCAGGATAAGTAGACCCCCTGAACGATACTCTCCTTCATTATATTATTTATTGTTGACTGATTCCGGTGAAACCGAATGTTATGAAGAAGCAATGCAGGTTG
>APFE031697604.1:30375-57301 GCA_000404065.3 Pinus taeda
TTATGGATCCAGTATGAAAATTGGATGAAACATGGCCTTTCAGAGTATGTGTTGTGCTTCAGCGTATCAAGTATGAAAATTGATGAAACGTGGTACCTGGAGGAGAGAAAATTGTAGGCCGGCGCCTACGTACTAGTACTTAAGCTAGTACAAAAGCAAAGGGGAATCTTTGGAGCATTGTAGCAGGTAGCAGCCTGCGTACTAGTAAATGGATCGGCTAGTACAAGAGCAAAGGGGGTTGTAGCTCCCGTACTGGTATAAGACTGCACCAGTACAAATATTGTAAAAGGATTTTCTTATTAAGAAGAAGATTGAGATGACTTGCAGCAGGTGGTTTTCTCCCGCATTGGGTTTCCACCTTATATCATGGTGTTCATGTGTGTGCCTTATGTGTGATGATCTATTCTATGTTACTGCATCTGTTAACTGATAATATGGTTGATAATGTTCTAATGCACTCATTGAAGATCAATTAACTTAATCATAAGAAGTTGTGGAAGTAGCATATATGAATCAGAGTTTGGAAATGAAAAGTTTTATTAATGTGATAACACTGATTCACCCCCCCTCTCAGTATTATTTCCAACAATAAAGTGGGTTTTGGAGAGTGAAAAATTAAAAGTGCCCAAGCCATATAAAAGCCATTTCATTCTCAAATTAATTCATTGTTTGAGTTGAATTTTATGAGAAAAATTACGATTTTAAGAGATTATTGAGCAAAGGGAAGAAACTGATGTGTTTTTGGAGGAAATAACCTGGCGCTACGCACCAAAACTTGGCGCTATGCACAGGAGCTGTGCTAGGCACCAAAACTTGGCACTACGCACAGGAGCTGTGCTACGCACCTGGGCTTTTTCTCCTTTTTTTTTTGAACGAGCTTTATGCACAAGAGCTACGCTACGTACCTGGGAAGTGCGCTATGCACCTGTCATCTGAGCTACCAATTGCTGCTAATTGCATAAAATTGCTTCAAAACACCCAAATTTCTCCATTTGCAAGTAAGTAATATCACTTTCCTTGCAAACAAGAGTTGTTGCATAAGTTTTTGGGTTATGTTGTCTCTCAAAACATTAAACCCTAATTGTTGGTGTCCATATATTAAACCCTAATTGCTGTTGTCTATGAAATACACTCATTATTGTTGCTGACCCATATCACCTTTCATTGTTTCCCTACAACTCATCCTCCCATACATAATCCCCTACCTAAACTTTTCCTTACAATCTCAAAACCTATACTCATATACCACAAACCCTACCATACTCCCAAACCCTACCATTACTCTCAAACCCTACACCATTCATTAACCTTACTTATTCCCTACACCCCTATCTCATTCTTGTGCACCCTCACTAACTTTCCTATCTAAAATCTCTTCATACTCATCTTACCTCTTACCTTCGTTCACTAATCCATCGCTCCTCATTTACCATTAAGACAAACAACAGTGCAATAATGAATAGGGACACTGAGTATGAAATGGAGGAAGAAACACATAGTGAGAGTTCCAAGGAGAGAGACACTCAGGGCAGAAGGCCTCATAAGGGAGGAAAACATATTAGAGAGGAGCCCACCAGTTTGAGCGAGCTGCAAGCCTGCCCATTTGCCCTTTCTTGTTTCAGACATCAGTCATGTTTTACTTTTTGTGAAATGGTGGAAAGGTTAAAATCCCATCATGAATTAGCAAGGTTTTTTGTGACACATTTGGAGGATAACAATGAGGTAAACTTTGCTGGAGTCACATTCACTTTGCCACTAGCTGTCATTTCAAAGGCTACAGGTATTCCAAATGTGGGTGAAAAGTTGAACAAAGGTTAGTACATTGACAGGGAGTACTATGAGCCTTACATTAAGGCTAAATATCATAACAAACTCAGCAAAGTGTTCCCCTTTAAATTCTTAGAGGACAGGTTTGCTCCATTGATGAAGATCATCATCAAGTATTTTACTTGTGAAGGTAGATTCTCCAGACTATATGCCTACCACATTATATTGCTGATGAATTTCACTAGGGTGAGAATGATGAATATCCCCTACTTTATATTCAGAAACATAGAGAAGATGACATTCATTGTAAATAAGAAATCATACCCCCAGCAGCTAACCAGCATCTACCACTTCTCTATGATTAAAATCATTGTCTTACATCAGCTGAACCTACTTAACATACCATGGGAGACCTTCATTTCTCATGAAGTGTTCAAAAGTCCTCAAGTATTTTCATCAGTGCCTCAAGAAGAAGGTGGACCTTCAAGACAGCAAAAGGTCCAAGAGACTGAAACTATGGAAGTGCTAGTATTTGTGACAAATGAGACAAGCACTAGGAAACGTTTTCCAGCTTCCAGGCGAGTATTATCTCCACCAGGTGTGGAAGGGGTCTGGCTTTCATCTTTAGGCCACAGGCAATTGCTATCTCCACAAGGAGTGGAAGGGGCTTTGCCTTCATCTTCAACTAAACAGGTACAGGTTGGGCAGCACAGCAAGAGCAAATATAAAGGCAAGGGAAAAATGCATGAGAAGGATCCTAGTGATGGGCACAAGAGATATTTTGATCTTGTTGATCATGAGGAGACACAAGGAGTTCATGCCATTGATTTGGAAACCCAAGGTACAAATATTACTAACGATATGATCATCAAGGAGCAAGAGGCTGATATACAAGCCTTTTCAGTCAATTAGAGAGGGAAAAGTGGATCATCAATTATCTTGAGCAAGAAAACAAGCAATTGACCAACAGGCAAGTCCTCATGGAGTTGCAAATGATCAAGGAGAACCGACAAAAGGCAAAGAAGGAAAAGGTCAAGATGACCTCCACTGAGCAAGAGATTAAGAATTACCAGGAAACTTGGCTTGAAAGGGTCAACATACACCTTGAGGGGCTGCTTGAGAAGGCAAATAGAGACAATAAGATGCTTCACCACATGGCCTATCACTATATGACCCGAAACAAAATATGCAATATAAGGATGCGAAAGCTTAAGGCAAGGTTGAGGAAGGCCTTAAGGAGCAAAAAGGAGCATGAAAAGCTAAAAATATTGGTTGAGGCCTCACTAGCCTATCAAAGCAACTAATGATAGTGCCTTGTGCCAAATCTGGGCAAGTTTTGGTGAGTTTTTGTCATTTTGAGATTTTGAAATTTTCCAACACAGAAAATTGCATTGGCGCTACGCTTTTGACTGGGAGAATTTTTGGAGGAATGGTTTGCATATTAAGATTCAGCATGATGAGAACATCAATCCTTGAATGTTTCATCAAATTTGGAGCAAAGTTTGGTCACCTAAAGGTCAAAAAACCATCAAAAAATTACCTCTCTGCCTCTTTTGGGACACACAGGAAGCAGCCTTGTGAGACTCCACTTTGAAGGGGTGAAATGACCTCCAAATGCACAAATTCAAGATGTTCCAAAAACTAGATAGGAAGACCTTTCCAACGAGCTATCTTGGGCTCAGTTTGTCTAAGGGCAAGGCCTTCAAAATCAACTGAGAAGTGGTGCTACACATAGGACAAGTGGCGCTACGCATAGAACCAGTTTGCTCAAAAATACAAATTTCGCCTAATTTTCTACAAGTTGAATTTTTCTCTCATCTTGGATGAATTTATGATTGTAAATTATTCTATGCTATGTAAATGTAATTGTAAAATGACCTTAAAGGGTAGATTCATCATTTTGAGGTGGTTTGGGGGTGAATGAATCAGTTTCCATGGTTTTAGAGGCAAGTTGTTCCACTGCCTATATTCTTGTTCTTAGTTTAGATATGGTTGAAACAGTCCCTTATCTCTTGGATTCGACCCTTGATGGCTGGCATAGGTGGTTTTCATGTCTATATTATGTATTTTCTTCCTCATTGGTAAAGGTTCGACTCTTGTGGATGCTTTGAAGTACATTGTACATCTCTACAATAGTTTGGCAAGGAAATAAACTAGGATTTGCAACTATTTTTGTGGGATTCTTATGGTAATGTGTTTTTGCATTGTTTCTCCTTCTGTCATTAGTTTTTCTCATGTTTTATATGTGCCAAAATCTATTTCATTCTTCTTAACTAAATGAAATCAATATAGATAGGTGGAATACATTGATGTTTTCTACAGTTTGAAGAGGACACATTATCTCTGCATGCCCTCCTTAGCTCCTCATCAGTTTTAAACCTACCATCTCACTCAATTCCAAGTGCCAAAACAACTACCTACCTCGCCCCACAGAACAACCTGCAATTCTAACTTGATTTCCCAGACCCAAAGTTGCCTGCTCCATTTGGTCCGTCAACAAAACCTTCAAAATAAACCAAGAAACCCTAGAGCTACTATACCTGGCCTAAAATCCATATTTGATCAAGTCATCTCAACTGAGATTGACAAGGAGAGAGCCCTCTCCCGACCTGGTAGGGCTAGCTACCAGGTTAAGCTTGGTTTGTGACTATCCTAGGGTTGCCTCCCTTCAGCTTGAGGTCAATCTAGGCTCTAACATAGTGGCGACCATACTGGGGAAGAAAAACAAATCACCCCAGTTAGTGGGCTCCAGTATTGCAGCAATAATGCTCCAAATCCTGGGACTCCCTTCTTTACTTTTATCAACCCGCTAATTCGTAACAAACTTGGAAGCGATGATGCTATATGCACAAGTACTAGCTCTTGCCGCGACTGTCACTTGATCAGCTAGCACAAGTCCGCTAGGAGCTTAAGACAACTTCTATGAGCTCTTAGAAGAAGCTTTTAACTAATGGATGAAAGCTAACTCAAAGGAGGCTAACCTACTTGCAGAAAGAAACTAAAAAGATGAAAGGAAATGCAAACCCTAGTTTTACCAACTAGCCCTACTGATGTAAGAAAAATGATGAAAGCTACTGAAAAAGATGCCATTGATTCTTTGGAAGGTTAAGTGCATGTGTCTAAGCTACTTCTGAAGTGAAATCTGAAAAGAAACATCTTTTTGTATTTTTGAGTAAGTTGGCAGAATTATTATGCATGTGCTTTAACTGTTTTTGACTGTGCAGAGGTGGATTGGTGAAAGGAAATGCTTGCAGGAGGTTGGGAAGGTTAGAAGAGGGCCTAAGGGGTCCCTAGCACCATTCCAGAGAGTTTCACAATGATCGGATCTCAAGAAACCACTTTCGTGATCTTCTACAGGAAGTCTGCAGGGGTTCTACAGGATGTACTGTAACTTCTACAGGATGTTCTGTAGCTTCTACAGGATGTTCCGAAAAGAGGATTTTGGAGGGTTGATGGAGGAAAAACGGCGGGAAAGTGGAAATGGAGGTTGGATAAGGATGTTAAGGGGTCTAGGACCTGGTGAATGGGGCTAAGGAGCGATTGGATCTATTCAAGGATGGAGGGAGCAATGATGCACAAGAATGTAGAAATTAGGGCAAAGTGAGAGAATGTGGCAAATGAAAAGCAAAAATCTGAGTTAGAGGACGAAGCAGGTTGTGCTGATGGGGTAAGGGTAGGTAGAGAGGTATTACAGATGCTCTGCACACTATTTCTCAAGACTGATCGGAGAAAGACTAGAAAAACCAAAAATCTAGCTATTTTAACCTACTTTGACCTAGAAACCAGAAACCATGATGGACAAAAGTTTATTGGCAAAAAATCATGTAAAACAACTATGAAAACCAAGCAAGAACAGATCTAAGCATGTAATCATAACTGGTATCAATTTTTGCAACTAAGAATCTAACACTAGCAATTGCATGAAGAAGCAAGAACAGTGTTTTTGTGGCAACAAGGACACCTTGGTCTCAACTCATGGTCCCAAGGAGGGAGAGATGAGATCAAGGATTGCTTGATAGCCTTTTGTATATCTTTTCCTTTACCAATCTGTCAAATCAACCTGAAGCATGAAAAAATATTTCAATCATAAAAAAAAACCTAAGTAACAAAGCAAGATCTTATTCTAAATAACAGATTTTATTCTAAGAATGCAGCAAAGACACATAAAAGTACACAAAAGAGGTATTGGCACTTGAGTTGGGCCCAAAAAGAGCTACAGTCTCCTAAGGAATATAAAAGCTGGTGCAAAGCTGGATTCATATTTATTTATCAAGAAATAATAGTTACATCCCAAAAACTGTCTACAAGAAAAAGCTTGAAAATGTGTTGATACAGAGCTAACGTACTGCCTAAAAAAAGACTAAAAAATGACTAAAATCGAACTAAAAAAATGACTAACTGAAATGAGGCCCTAAGATTTATTATTTATACAAATTGAGGACCCAACAGTCTTCCTAAAATTTAGGAACTCAGTTGCCAAAACTTGCAGTTAACAACAACTTTACTAGCCCTTGCTCGGCTTCCTTTGTGATAATTGATGTGGTGGCCCTTGAACTCCAAGCTGCTGGTGGAGAATTCAAAGTAAGGGCTCATAAATGAAGGGGACACCTTCCTACAAATCCTCTCTCTTGTTCTTCCACCAATTTGGCTGCCAAGTGCTCATTAAACCTTTGATTTTGTCTCCAAATTAACCAAAAAACTGCATAAAGCACACATTAGACTTGTTGGCATAATGACTAACCCAATTCACTGTATTAGCATAAATATAATAAAAAACATGCAATAAAATAATGAGAATGGTGGATTAAGTCGAATTAGGCGGCTGAATGAGCCCATATAATTACTCATTTCTAGGGCTCATCATCACCCCCTACTGAAAGTGTTGTTCATCCTCTCAACAACTAATCTATCTCTTCATCCTTGATTGATTTGACTTCCTCTCTCACATCCCAGGCTTCCGAGGTGATATCCTCTTCTCGGCCATGAAACCCTGCTTTTCTTTCTACCTCCTCCCACTACCTGTGCTCCTTTTCCTGTAGCAGTTTTGTTAGCGCCTCAACCTCATCCTGCAGCTTGTCCTCTCTCTGCTGTTCATCAGATGTTTCCTTGTCTATTAGAGGCCCTTTTTGTTGCTGCTATTCTCAGAAAATGGAGGGCCTATCTTCGTTATGACTTCCCTGTAGCTGTAACTGCTATTTCAACAACTCATTCTCATCCTATAGTTTGGTCCTTTGACTACTTTCCACATGCCTCACCATGGTCAATTCTTTTCTTGATTCCTTGAGTTGTTCTTCTAGGTCACCTATGTCTGCCACACCCTTGGACTTGGCAATCCTCATCCAAGTATGAGTCCTCACCCTTTCTTTTTCTTAGTGCAAAGAAGAGTGGTGCCACAAATTTCTGAGGAATTATCTTCCGAGCTTCTAACAGGTTGTAGTATGAGCCCAAGCTAGGCTGAGGGATGGGTTCCAATATTTCCTCGGCCTTTTATTCTTCCTGTGATGGTTTGGATGTCTTTTCCTCCAATTTCTCGGTCTCTTTTAACTTAGCCAGAGTTTCCTATAGAACCGTCTCAGCTTCCTGTAGAGCTGTCTTTGTGTCCATCATCCTAATTCTCTCTCTCCAAGTGGAGGTTTTTGGGCTTCCTCATTCATAGGTGATGGATATATTTGAAGGAGACTCCTCCTTTTGTTTAGCTGTGGTGTCCTCAATGATAATTGGCTCCTTTGACTATGGCTGGGGTCTTCCCACTTTGATCTGTGTGTTCATCCTTGCTTTAAAGTACATGGAGGTTTGCCTCTTTCTCTTCCCTTTTTGTTTTGGAGGTGTGCTTAAGGCAGCAAGCACAGCTGCTGCCTCCCTTACCAATATCTCAGGTGATTTGTCCTCTTGCTATTCTTTTTCCTTGCTTCCTGTAGAAATACCTGTGTCAACTTTTTTTGTCTGTGGTGCTGCTATTTTAGGCTGTTTCTTTCCATTTTGTTTTTGTGTGTCTGCTTTGGCTGTGACAGCTTTCATTTGGGCTTTCTTGGCCTTTTTCTTTCCAACCTTTTTCCTTTTTCGCCTTCTCTGTTTTTTTTGTTGTCTCCTTTTCTGTCTCATGCCCAGTGATCTTGTCAAATTCCTCTTTTTCCTTCTATTCTTCCACTCTTTTTCCCTCTGCTTGAATGTCCTGTGCTCCCTCATCAATGTTCTTCTCAATTTATTCAATTGGCATGGTGTTGAGTTTGTGTTTTAACCAGAAAAGAAAATGCTCAAGTGGGAAAAAACACAGTCAATCATTGAAGCAGAGGATGACTGAATTCGGTTTTTTCTGAACCCGAGAAGGAATTTTTCATGTGCTCCTTACAACATCAAGTAGTAATAATTCTTCTATTTTAAGACTACTTTCACCCAAAATTTGACTGTCTGCTTATGAAAAGAATGAATTTTGTTTTTACAGACAGAGCACGGAGATCAGGTTTTCTTCTCAGCACACAGACAGATATGCAAATTCAAAATTTTTTTACACACACAGGCTGGCCTCCACAGCCACATATCTTCCTTATGGAGATTTTTTAAAAAGGAAACGTGGAGGAAAATGTTGATGCAAAAAAACTGGGACACTCAGTGCAATACAAAGGCAAACATTTTACTTCCAATACACAGGCAAAATTTTCACTGATTTTTCAATCTGATGCCATGTTTAATTCACCACCTTGCACAAACAAATCATGCACAAAGAAGTTTTCCTGAGCCTACCTCGTTTTGAGTTTGAAATTTGCTGAAAATCCTGGGTTTTCTTTTTGCACGACTGTTTTCTCTCTTTCCTGTAGAAGGCTCTCGTTTCCTGTAGAACGAAACTGCGCTTCCTGTAGAGCCCAATAGGCGGGAGATTTTTTTTAAAAAATGGCAGAAGTCTCGAAAAATCAGGCAAGAATCTTGCAGAGGACCACTGGTTAGCTGATTTGGAAGTGGAGGACACGTGCTTCAGTTGTGAATGTCGTGAAGGCGCAGTGAACAAAGAGTGGTGAGAGTTTCAGCCGAACATCGTTTGACTGTAGCGTGATTTGTGTGAGAAGATGAGGTGGCAGAGATGTGTGTTGTCATTATTCAGACCGTTGGTCCCTACTGTAGTGTCATCATGGGACTGGATGTTTTCTGCCTGTAATCCCTTACCATCAGTTGTGCTGGAGTTCAACATCTGCCACCACCTGTTTTTTTTTTAATTTCCTGTGAATGACTATACACGTGTGTTGGGTGATCTTCGAATGAGTGCAATCGAACCAACCGATGGTGTCGAGTTGACTGGCGAGCCTTCTAGCTTAATCCAACCATTTCATTCATTCATGCACTTTCAAATCATACAGATGCAAATAGATGAACCGGTTTAGACACTTACCTGTAAGTTGACGTGTTGCTTGGTCCTTTTTGCTGTTGCATGCTCATATTCCATTGATGTATGCCTAGATCCCTTATTCTATATGCTTTTTGCTATCTGATGTGTGGCTATTTTTCTTGTGCAGGCATCCTCTGGCTGGATATAAGTTGCAGAAGTCTATTTCATCCTTCAGATTTGCACCCTCATGCTATTGATGCTGAATTTTTACAAGACAACAACGTGTTTTCTCTATAGCTCCCAAACATTAGATCAGATTGACCTGAAACTTTTTGAGCATGCTTCTATTATCGTTGTGCACCTCTCATAGCAAAATTGTGGTCAATGAATGTACAAATTTCGAGAAAAATGGAAAATGGCTGAAGATTACAGAGGTCAATTTCTCAAAAACCATGCATTGGAATCGGCTGAAACTGCTTGGGTAGGTTACTATCACCTATATGCATCTCCCCATGAAACAGGTTTTGAAATGGATGCATGGATATGGAGAAAATGCAAAAATGGCTGAAGGTGATGGAGGCTAATTTGTTGTAAATCATGCACTAAAATTCGCTGAAATTGCTCGGACATGTTGCCATCATCCCTATACAACTCCTCATGTAACAGTTTTGCAAATGAATACATGGTTTTCAAGTTAGGGAAAAAACAAATTTCAACACTATGTATTTTTGCTTCAAAGCATTCTACAGTTTTTTGCATAGTAATAAAAAATGAGCTTGGGCTATAATGCAGACTTGGAAATGATGGGAGAGAGGTTTAAACACTGTAAGAGGATTTATGAACCCTTTATGAAGCTTCCCTGTTCGTCAAACTGCTTTTGAAGTCCATTTCTAGCTCTGTGTAATTTCTACAGGAACTTCCTGTAGAAAACACAGTTTTCATATAAGAAGCACAATGAGGTGGAAAAAATGATGGAGAAGGGTGAATGATGGAAACAGGGATGTTTACAGGCTTCATGGATAGATTCCCAGCCTTCAGGTCCTCTTCAGAGATCAATTTTGGCTTGTTTGTAAGTTTCCTGTAGAAGACACAGAACTTCCTGTAGAAGGTGAAATCTTAGTCTGAATGAGACCAAATCTTGGGAAAGGGTGGTGGTCATGGAGGAATGGATTGTGAGAACCGCTTGCAGCCTGGTGCTGACCTCTATCCTTGTTTTGTGCCTCCTAACCTGCAATGTCCTTGCTGCAACCTACAATTATTCAATAGAAATTAGGTTTATTTTTCTTTTTCTCTTTTTTTTTTTGAAACAACTAGAGTGTCTCATGGAGGTTTTCAATCAATGAGCCAATCTGAGGCGCCTCCAAGGAGGTTTTCACCTTAGATTTTTATTTTCCTCTTATTTTCTCTTCTTTCTAACATTGACTGCTCATGGAGGTTTTCAATCAATGACCTCGGGCGCCTCAAAGGAGTTTACTTACAATTTTATTTCCTCTATTTCTTTTTTTTTTTTTTTACCCTACCCTACTTGAAAAACAAAATCATTTTCAAGTATAAGAATACTTCCAATGGAGCCATGTGCACATTGAGATTATAGACAAAATGATGTGGAGGCTTGAAATGCATGCTTTGACAGGTATCCAGATTTCAGAGACCAAATGATTTGAATTTGAAGGGATCAAGCATAGCTGAGGAAGAGAGTACTGTTGCAACTTAGTGACCGTTTGGAACCATATCTGAATATAGCTTTGATATCCTTGGTCCTTTTGCTGATTTGCATCATTCTCCATATCTTCTTCTATCATGACTTTCACATCTTCCTCTTTTTGCTGATTTTTCTCTTGAATACATGGAGGATTTGATGGTAACCATGAGGGAGCTCTCTTGATCTCTGATTTTGATGTCTTCTCTTCATCAAGTGTAGCCCATGGTTCTTTGCTCTTATCTTTTGCATCTTCTTCTACTGGATGTGGTCCTTCAATGATATCAATATAATCTCTTTCTTGTAGTACTCTTCCTAAGCTATGGTGAATATCATTGAGCTCAAAAGGAGTTGTTTGGACATGTTGTGCCTCAGCATTACAATCAAGTTGAGCTACTCCAATGTGCGGGTTTGGAAATGGTGGTATGGGTATTTGAGTGGGGGTGTATATTTGAGATGGATGTGAATGGGGTTGTGGTTGGGCAGGTGGTGGAGGCAAAGGAGCGGGAGGAGAGTTGTACTGGGGCCTCCACCCCTGATGAGGTGCATTCCATTGAGGTTGTGGCTGAGCGTAGGGGTGAAATGGATGAGCAGCTAGTTGGGCATAATGTGGAGATGAGAAGGACCAAGGAGGAGGTGTGGACTAGGAAGGATGAGTAGGGGGACCCCAAGAAGGCATGAAAGTGGCTTGATACGGGTCGTAATAGGTCTGATATGTCTCTTGCATTCCCTGCTGGTAAGGTATGGGTCCATGTGGCCTCCTTTGGTTCATATAATAGAGTGGTTCAATGGCTCCTTTAGCCCTCCGATATGCAACTTTGATTCTAGGTAAGGAAGGGCACTGATCTGTAGGATGGTATTTTTCACAGACAAAACAAACTTCTATGGAGTGCAATGGACATTCATTCCTAGGATGCTTTCTAGTGCACCTGGGACAAAAGATGGCCAAAGCCCTCTTGGATTCCTCTTGCTTCCTTTGGATCCGCAAGGTATCCAGTTGCATGGCAAGAAACTGCCTCATCTCGCTCTTGAAATCTTCTATCTGATTTGCAAATTCATTTTTGGACAAGTTACTGCTCCCAACATTTCTGTTTGTAGCCATTTTCTCCAGAGGAATGTTTTCTTCTTCTTCTCCCCTAGAGGTTCTTCAAATATGTGTTGTTGTCCACCTGGGGGTTCTTCTTAATCACAACCATCGAAGAAGAGAGAAGGTTGGTTGTGTGAAGCAATGGGGGTGTTGTGCAAATGTTTTTCTAAATTATATCTACTCCTACAAGGCATGAAAGAAAATCTTTTTGGTTGATTTTTATTTTTTTTTTATTTTTTATTTTTTTTTGTACCTGCAAAAACTAAAATAAATTGAACTGCAACTAACTAAAATCTATCTTGCTGAAATGAAAATGCAGAATTGAAATGAAAGCAGGAAATGACTAATCTATTTTGCTGAAATGAATTTGCAGGAATGAAATGCTAGGCTACGCTTGTAGAATTGAAATTGCGGAATTGAAATGCTAATCTATGCTTGCAGAATTGAAATTACAGAACTGAAATGCTAATCTACGGTTGCAGAAATGAAACTGCGGAATTGAAGTGCTAAGTTACTCTTGCAGAATTGAAAATGCGGAATCAAAATGCTAATCTACGCTTACTGAATTGAAATTGTGGAATTGAAATGCTAATCTATGAAAGCAGGAAATATCTAATATACACTTGTTGAAATGAATGAAAGCAGGAAATGTCTAATCTACTTTTGCGGAAATGAAATTGCAGAATGGAAATGAAACAACTACTCTACTCTTGTTGAAATAAACTACTGAGCAGAAGGTTGCAGTAGAAAATAGAAGAAAAGAAGCAATCACAAATACTCTTAACGCTTCCCCGCAATGACGCCAAAAGATGGTGGGCTCTAGTATTGCAGCAATAATGTTGCAACTCCTGGGACTCCCTTCTTTACTTTTATCAACCCGGTAGATCGTAACAAACTTGGAAGCGACGGTGCTATATGCACAAGTACTAGCTCTTGACGCGGCTGTCACTTGATCAGCTAGCACAAGTCTACTAGGAGCTTAAGCCAACTTCTATGAGCTCTTAGAAGAAGCTTTTAACTGATGGATGAAAGCTAACTCAAAGGAGGCTAACCTAGCAGAAAAAAACTAAAAAACTGAAAGGAAATGCAAACACTAGCAAACCCTAGTTTTACCAACTAGCCCTGCTGATGTAAGAAAAAGGATGAAAGCTACTGAAAAAGATGCCATTGATTCTTTGGAAGGTTAAGTGCATGTGTCTAAGCTACTTCTAAAGTGAAATCTGAAAAAAAAAAAAATAAAAAAAAAAAAAAAAAATAAAAAAAAAATAATATATTATATATATATATATATATATATATATATATATATATATATAATATATATCTTTTTGTATTTTTGAGTAAGTTGGCAGAATTATTATGCATGTGCTTTAACTGTTTTGACTGTGCAGAGGTAGATTGGCGAAAGGAATGCTTGTAGGAGGTTGTGAAGGTTAGAAGAGGGCTTAAGGGGTCCCTAGCACCCTTCCAGAGAGTTTCACAATGATCGGATCTCAAGAAACCGCTTTCGTGAGCTTCTACAAGAAGTCTACAGGGGTTCTACAGATGTACTGTAGCTTCTACAGGATGTTCCGTAGCTTCTACAGGATGTTCCGAGAAAGAGGATTTTGGAGGGTTGATGGAGGAAAAACGGTGGAAAGTGGAAATGGAGGTTGGATAAGGATGTTAAGGGGTCTAGGACCTGGTGAATGAGGCTAAGGAGCGATTGGATTTGTTCAAGGATGGAGGGAGCAATGATGCACAAGAATGTAGAAATTAGGGCAAAGTGAGAGAATGTGGCAAATGAGAAGCAAGAATCTAAGTTAGAGGACGAAGCAGGTTGCAGTGATGAAGTAAGGGCAGGTAAAGAGGTATTACAGATACTCTGCACACTATTTCTCAAGACTGATCGAAGAAATACTAGAAAAACCAAAGATCTAGCTATTTTAACCTACTTTGACCTAGAAACCAGAAACCATGTTGGACAGAAGTTTATTGATAGAAAATCATGTAAAACAACTATGAAAACCAGGCAAGAACAAATCTAAGCATGTAATCATAACTGGTATCAACTTTTGCAACTAAGAATCTAACACTAGCAATTGCATGAAGAAGCAAGAACAGTGTTTTTGTGGCAACAAGGACACCTTGGTCTCAACTCATGGTCCCAAGGAGGGAGAGATGAGATCAAGGATTGCTTGATGGCCTTTTTGTAGATATTTTCCTTTACCAATCTATCAAATCAACCTAAAGCATGGAAAGCTATTTCAATAATAAAAAACAACCTAAGTAACAAAGCAAGATCTTATTCTAAATAACAGATTTTATTCTAAGAATGCAGCAAAGACACATAAAAGTACACAAAGGAGGTATTGGCATTTGAGTTGGGCCCAACCCCAAGAGCTACAGCCTCCTAAGGAATATCAGAGCTGGTGCAAAGTTGGATTCATCTTTATTGATCAAGAAATAATAGTTACATCCCAAAAACTGTCTACAAGAAAAAGTTTGAAAATGTGTTGAAATGCAGAGCTAACCTATTACCTAAAAAAAGAATAAAAAATGACTAAAATCGAACTAACAAAATGACTAAATGAAATGAGGCCCTAAGCCTTCTTATTTATACAAATTGAGGACCCAAACAGTCCTCCTAAACTTTAGGAACTCGGCTGCCAAAACTTGCAGTTAACAGCAACTTTACTAGCCCTTGCTCAGCTTCCTTTGTGATAATTGATGTGGTGGCCCTTGAACTCCGAGCTGCTGGTGGACAATTCAAGATAAGGGCTCATAAATGAAGGAGACACCTTCCTACAAATCCTCTCTCTTGTTTTTCCACCAATTTAGCTGCCAAGTGCTCATTAAACCTTTGCTTTTGTCTCCAAATTAACCAAAAAACTGCATAAAGCACACATTAGACTTGTTGGCATAATGACTAACCCAATTCACTGTATTAGCATAAATATAATATAAAAAATGCAATAAACTAACGAGAATGGTGGATTAAGTCGAATTAGGAGGCTGAATGAGCCCATATAATTATTCATTTGTGGGGCTCATCAGCAATACAATTGAGAAGTTCTGAACTTTTCCTGAGAAGTTTAGAATTCAGTAGGCTGAAAAGTGGAAAGTTATAAAGCAATATCAAACTCTTTGGAATTTTGAACACACTAGCTTCAAGAAGATACACCAAGTCCAACCCCGATCCTGATTCCCCTCCCATATTTGAAAATCCTAATCTTATCCCCCTAATACTCAGACAAGAAAGTGTATCAAGTCCTAGACCGGTTTTTAGATCTCATTCATGCTCGGTAGAGTGGTTGTTCCTTGAAGATCTTCCTTTTGATGAATACTTTGGTCTCTCCCTCTTTAGAACCACATCTGATAGTGAATTTTTGTACATAGTCATAAACCCAGAGTTCACCAGAGAGCATGAAATCCAATGAGCCAATTTGATAAGTAACCGAAATCTTCAAAACTCTCCTCAATCATCCATCATTGTTCATCGAATTCCTGAGCTCTCTGATTCAGCTTCAACATCTTTTGCTTCATCATCAATTCCACATATTCCAGTAAATCATTTGACATCTCTGTTTATACCTTCCCTCCCTCATCAACCTATCATTACCCCTTAAATTCCCATTACTTCTGCTACATCAATAGCTCTTGTTGTCATAAACCCTCCTCTTTCTCCAAGACCAATTTCAAATATTCTTCGAGTCATGGCTGCCAGATATGCACCTCTCGTTCTGCCTTAGAATTTGGATGATATGCCCGCAGATTACCAAAGTAAAATACCTTTGTTCAATGCTACTCAAAGTATCACAGCGCAATAGCATGTTGATAGGATGAACGACTTCTTTGATCTTCATGAGGTAGATGCCGAAAATGTGTCCATGAGTTTATTTGTGCAGAGTTTTTGAGGTGAGATCCGAAAGTGGTTCAAAGCATTAACAATGGGATCTATCAATACTTTGCCAGTTCTTCATAGACAATTCCTGGACCGATGGGAGGTAAATAAAAATCCTCTCCAAATTCTATTTGAGTATGAAAACATAAAAAGGAATTTAGGTGAAAGTGTCCAAGATTACTGGTAAGGTTCAATACAGTTTATAATGCAATTCCAGCTGATATTAAGCCACTGATGGGGTTAGCATTGATCAAGTTTCTCGATGGCTTCGATGTTGATATGGCATATCAGTTGAGAGAAAGAGATCCTACCACACTTGAAGATATGCAGAAGAACGCAGTGAATGTAGAGGCAAATCTATTGGCCAAAAGAGTAAGGATGAAAACTGAAAAGAAGGTGAATATAAAGGAAGAAGCATCTTCCTCGAATGTTAAGGCAGATCATATACTCCGGAAAAATGAGAAGAGTTTGATCGGTTAACAATTGCAGACAAGCCTGAAACTACAATAAAAAATCCAAACTTCAGAGGATAGCAACAACCTTAATTCAGGATTAAACAAAGGGAGCAGAAGGCACAAGATCAGTCATCACAGCAACAAGTCAAAGCTCCTTTGCAGCAAAACTATGTACATGGAATGGAGAGTGAAGATGATGATGATCCGGTAGTGGAAGCAAATCATTTATTTACTGCTAATGGTTTTCCTATCTATCTCACGGAAGATGAAGAATATTCAGAGATCCCTCATGTGCAAAAGGATGAAGATTACATATTGGCAAAAGAAGCAGTTCTGAAGGATGAGTCAGATGATTATCATCGTGGATATATGAATGCATTACCAGCACAACAGAAACAATATTCATTGAGAAGCAGAGATGTACCAATTAGCCTGGTTCAAGAGAGAAAGGAAACGCAACCTAAGAGTGAATCCTCGAATATTCATAAGAAAGGGAAGGAGCCAGCTGACCCAACTTCCAGCAAAGTATCGTCTACAAATGAGAAGACTAATCAACAAAGTATAGTAAAGGAAAAGCTTGAAAATAATGACCCTCTAGTCAAAGAGGTAGAAATTTTTTTAGCTTTTAGTTTAGAGAATGAAATTGCTAAATTAAAGGTTTCAATTCCTTTGACTGAATTGATGAAGAACAACAGTTATAAACATCCCAAAATTTTGAACTTAGATCCTTTATATGATATGGTCAATGTAGAAGATGATCACCTTGAGCTCATCTTTGGCCCTGCCTTAGAAGGTCAATCTAAAGATAGTGAAGTTCCTCCATTCTATATAAGCCTTAGATTGCACGAGTATGTCCTCCACAATGCCATGTTTGATTCTAGAGATTCCCATAATCTAAAGCCAAACGCCATTAGGGAGAAATTGGGCCTCGACATTACTCGAAAGTATCATGACTTGTATTCTTTTGATTCAGGTAAAGTCTGTTGTATTGGTCCTATCAAAGTCTTGGTGGTGTATTTAGACCAAATTCCGACAAAGAATGTTCTCATGGATGTGGTTGTTGCAAACATTCTGCCACGGTTTGGTATGCTTTTGTCCATATCGTGGGGTGAAAATCTTAAGGGGACTTTACAACTATATTTCTCCTATGCTACCATTCCCGTGTTTAGTCAATTGAGAAAATTGTATAGGGAGAAGAAAATGAAGTACATGATCACAAGTAAGGAGAAACCACTTAATCATCCAATTAATGTTGTACATATGGATTTAGAGTCATTTGTATTATATTCCGATAGTGGTTTGAATGATATTGATAGTCAGTTAGTTGAAGTAGAAAATGTGCCAGAGATTTCAGAAAATTTCAGAGCAGTCCTTGATCAATCAAGACAAAAAAATGCAAGTACTTTTGAGCAGTCCACATTCCTTCAGGGAAGAAAGAGGATGAAACATAATTCCAGCATTTAGAAGATCAAGCAGGCCTATGGAGCATGGATTTTGATGGAGCTGTGGGTAAGAATGGTGCTGGCATAGGGATTTGGATTCATAGCCCTGTTTTCCAACCAAATAAAGTCCCTAGTAATGTTAAAATTTGTTCGTATAAATTGGTCTTCAATTGTTCTAACAATGAAGCCGAATACGAAGCGCTAATTGCAGTGTTGAAGATTCTCAAAAAGTTGAATGAAAAAAGGATATCAGCCTATGGAGATTTAGAGCTGATAATCAAGCAAGTTAAGGGTGAATATCAAGCCAAACATCCTCGGATGAGGGCCTACTGTAATGCAGTTTTAGATATCTTAAGGATGTTTCTAGATTATACCTTGACAGTCGTACCTCGTGCTCAAAATGTAATTGTAGATTCACTTGCTACTACTGCAAGTAATTTGAAAATATCGATGAATTCCAATAACAAATTTCATATCCATGTCAAGCACCACCCAACTGTTCCTGAAAATATAAGGTATTGGCAGGTGTTTTGGGATGATAAGGAGATCAACAATTTTTTGCAGAATGAAGGAAACTACAAGGATGCTTCCATAGATTGTGATTATGATGATGATGAATCGGAAATTGAGGTGAATCAGATGGAAATATTGCAGTTGAAAGACAATGTCATTCCCAAAGGTCTCATACCTTTAGAAGAATGTTTTGATCAAGATGATGTGGCTAGGAAGCCAAGTTTGGTGCCAACAGACAAGGGTGTTGAGGATGTGAATCTTGGAACATCCGAGAAGCCCAAGCTTGTGAAATTGTCGAAGACATTGTCTCCTGAGGTAAAGTCTAAATATATTAGATTGTTATTTGAATTTGCTGATGTGTTTGCTTAGGATTATTCAGATTTAAAGGTGTATAACAAAGACTTAATTTAGCACACTATTCCCATCAAGCCAAATCAGAAGCCATTCCAACAAAAGCTGAGAAGAATCAATCCCAAGTTGCTGCCTTCCATTGAAAAAGAGGTAAACAGATTATACAAGGCTGGTATAATTGTCCCAATCAGATTTTCTGATTGGATTTCTAATGTTGTTCCTGTCAGAAAGAAGACCGGAGAGATCAGATTGTGTATCCATTTCCGGAATCTAAATAAAGTGTCATTGAAGGACAATTACCTGCTACCGAAGATGGATCATATCCTCCAGAGAGTGGTCGGAGCATCACGCATGTCACTGCTTGATGGATATTCTAGGTATAATCAAATTTGAGTGCATGAAGATGACAGAGATAAGATTGCATTCACCACCCCTTGAGGAACATTTCATTATGCTAAAATGCCATTTGGTTTGAAAACTGCCGGAGCCACATTTCAGCGTGCAATGGACATCGCTTTTGCCAATGAAAAGGATGTATTTTTGGTTGTATATTTAGATGATTTGACAGTGTTTTCAAATTCATATGATGAGCACCTTCACCATTTGAGGATTGTGTTTCAGTGTTGTAGGAAATTTGGGATATCACTCAATCCGAAGAAAAGCCTTTTTGTTGTGGATGAGGGAAAACCGCTTGGCCATATTTTCTCAAAGTAAGGAATTCGTATTGATCCTTCAAGGGTAGAAGCAATTCAGTAGATAGATTTTCCCTAGAACAAGAAAGATATACAAGCATTCAACGGTAAGATGAATTTCCTACAAAGGTATGTACCCAATCTAGCTGAGCATTTGAGAGAAATTACTAATATGTTAAAGAAGGACAACGTGGTAAAATGGATGGAGGATACTATGAAATCATTTAATTTGGTAAAGTATGCTTTATCTACAGCCCCGGTTTTGATTAGTCCCGATTATACACAAGATTTCATTTTATTCTCTTTTACATCTGAGCATACCATGGTGGCAGTTTTAATGCAAAAGAGAGATCAGCTAGAAAAGCCCATTGCATTCTTTAGCAGAACCATTAGAGATGTAGCTTTGGAATACAACATAACTGAGAAACAGGCCCTTACTCTTGTCAAAGCTTTGAAGGATTTTTGAGTGTATATTATGCACTCCCACATTATAGCATACGTTCCTAACGCAGTAGTTAAGGATGTGCTGGTACAAACCGATCCCGAAGGAAAGCACGGAAAATGGATTGCAACAATTTTAGAATACAATCTGGAGATCAAGCCTACAAAGTTGATCAAAGGACAAGGCTTGGCTAGGTTGATGGCGGAATCAAATTTGCATGCGTTAGATATAAATCTCATTGCAACCATGTCCGAAGATGAAGAAGAAAGCTCCCTGATTCAAGTGTCTGAAATGTTCCTTCAGTCACTGTGGTATTAAGATATTGTGTATGTACTTCAACACCTCTCACCACCTCCGGAAATGTCAAAACACAAAGGTAGAACTCTTAAACTTAAAGCTGCTAAATTCTGCATTTTGAATAATGCCCTTTATTGGAAGGATCTAGGAGGTGTTTTACTGAACTGTTTAATTGAAGATGAAGCCTAGCAGGTGATGAGTGAGTTTCACAAGGCTGATTGTGGTGGTCACTTGTTCTAGAAGACAACAACAAACAAAATCTTGAGAGCAGGTTATTACTAGCCAACTTTATTTTCTGATGTCTATAAAAAAGTCATGAGCTGTCATGAATGTCAGGTCTTTCAGGGGAAAAGAAAGTTGTTGCCTCTTCCTCTAAAACCGGTTGAAGTCAATGCACTGTTTCAGCAGTGGGGACTCGATTTTATTGGGGAGATTCATCCAACATCATCGGCTCAACACAAATGGATCCTAACAGCAACCAACTATTTTACCAAGTGGATTGAAGCAATCCCGACCAGACAGGCAACAGACACGGTAATCATTCAATTTTTGGAATCAAATATTTTATCTCATTTTGGTTGTCCTAGTAAAATCATCACAGATAACGCAGCTACATTCAAATCCAAGAAGATGACCAACTTTTGCAGCAAGTATAACATTACCTTGGGTCACTCCACTACATATTATCCATAAGGTAATGGTTTGGCCAAATCCTCCAATAAGTCATTCGTGAACATCATCAAGAATCCACTAGAAACAAATAAGAAACACTGGCATAAGAAGTAAGTTAATGCTTTATGGGTGGACAGGGTGAGCCAAAAGAAGTCTATAGGTATGTCTCCATTTGAAATAGTATATGGCATTGACACAGACTTTCTGACATCCCCTGCATTTCCGATTGTGAAACTTTTACAGGAGGCTAGCAGTGAGGAAGATTATTTTCAGCGGAGAATCAATCAGATGATCCATTTACAGTAGACAAGGGAGCAAGTCTTCCAAAATACTTTCAGATTGTAGGAGAAGATCAAAAAGATATATGATTAGAAAACTAAAGCAAATAAATTCTAGCTTGAAGATGTGGTGTTACGATGGGATGCTAGGAATGAAGATAAAGGCAAGCATGGAAAGTTTGAAAACTTATGGAAGGGACCCCACAATATTGCTGCATACAGAGGACAAAACACATTCTTGCTCAAAGAGATGGATGGACAAGATTGTTCAGGAGGACCAGTCAATGGTAGGCTCCTGAAGCGCTACTTTTTCTAAGGTAATTTCTGAAATCATGAAGTGATCATTGTATATACCACTTTCCTTTCATTGCAAGTGTTCAAAAATTACAATTCATTTCATCTTGGGGCCCGAGGTGAAGACTATAAAGTTGAGTGATTTGTATCAGTTTTTTAGTCTTGAGTCAATTTTTGAGTCTTGTATCAGTCTTTGAGCCTTGAGTCAGTCTTTGAGTCTTGAATCAGTTTTTGAGTCTTGAGTCAGTTTTCGAGTCTTCAGTACATTTTCTTAGTGTTAGTTTCAGTGTTTGAAGTATATTGATTATATTTCCCAATGGATGAGACACTAGTCTACTTATCCCAGAGATCTATGGTTCTTGGCACCTCCAAGGAGCTACCATCCCCATTGGAGCCAATGTTAGTGTCAATGTCTTCACACTGCCATCAGCGATCAAAATTCACCCTTTTGCATTCATATCAGGAGTCCCATTCACAATGAGTTACATTCCATTAGGTCATGGATCAACTGATGGTAGGCACATTTCAATTTTTTTCCCTCATGACACATATCTACTGACCATTTTTCATGTGTGATTCAATCAATGGTTCAGGTCCAGTTTCCTTTTTAGTTTATTTCATCAAATAGGTCTTAGGTCTTAGGGTTTCAGTTTCATTAGGTATTAGGGTTTCACCATGTCAAATTTTCAGTAACCATTGACCAATAAGGGTCTACAGACACATGAGGATGACAATAATCATCAGGAAAGCTTTAAAATCATAATTTTTAAATTTAATAAGTTTTTCACCTCAAAACCAGTTTGAGGTGAAAACAGAGCATTGTTTTTTATTTGTAATTTTCATGTAATTTCATCATTTCTAATATGTAATTGAGAAGTCTCATGTTGCTCCTGGTCACCTACTGATATTTCCAAAGACATGCCACTGCAAAAGCAAAGATCATCAAACATTAGTTCATCAATTTTAAGCAAAAGGTCAAGCATCCAAAAAACAGAGTATTTGAACAAGCCAAAGACATTATAAAGTGGGTTTTGTAGAGTGAAAAATTAAAAGTGCATAAGCCATATAAAATCCATTTCATTCTCAAGTTAATTCATTGTTTGAGTTGAAGTTTATGAGCAAAATCGCAATTTTAAGGGATAATTGAGCAAAGGGAAGAAACTATTGTGTTTTTGGAGGAAACAGCCCGGCGCTACGCACCAAAACTTGGCACTACGCACAGGAGCTAAGCCATGCACCTGGGCTTTTCCTCCTTTGTTTTTTTGAATGGACACTACGCACAACAGCTGTGCTACGCACCTAAGAAGTGCGCTACGCACCTGGGAAGTGTGCTACGCACCTGTCATCTGAGCTACCAGTTGCTGCTAATTGCATCAAATTGCTTCAAAACGCCCAAATTTCTCCATTTGCAAGTAAGTAATATCACTTTCCTTACAGACAAGAGTTGTTGAATAAGTTTTTGGGTTGTGTTGTCTCTCAAAACATTAAACCCTAATTGTTGTTGTCTATCAAATACACTCATTATTGCTTCTGACCCATATCACCTTTCATTGTTTCCCTACAACTCATCCTCCCATACATAATCCCCTCCCTAAACTTTTCCTTACAATCTCAAAACCTATACTCATATACCACAAACCCTACCATACTCCCAAACCCTGCACCATTCATTAACCTTACTTATTCCCCACACCCCTATCTCATTCTTGTGCACCCTCATTAACTTTCCTATCTAAAATCTCTTCATACTCATCTTACCTCTTACTTCATTCACTAATCCATCACTCCTCATTTACCATAAAGATAAACAACAGTGCAATAATGGAGGGGACAATGAGTATGAAATGGAGGAAGAGACACATAGTGAGAGTTCCAGGGAGAGAAACACTCAAGGTAGAAGGCCTCATAAGGGAGGAAAACATATTAGAGAGGACCCCACCAGTTTGAGAGAGTTGCAAGCCTGCCCATTTTCCCTTTCTTGTTTCAAACATCAGTCATGTTTTAGTTTTTGTGAAATGGTGGAAAGGGTAAAATCCCATCATGAATTAGCAAGGTTTTTTGTGATACATTTGGAGGATAACAATGAGGTAAAACTTTTTGGAGTCACATTCACTTTGTTACCAGCTATCATTTCAGAGGTTGCAGGTATTCCAAATGTGGGTGAAAAGTGGAACAAAGATCAGTACATTGACAGGGAGTACTATGAGCCTTACATTAAGGATAAATATCATAACAAACTCAGCAAAGTGTTCCCCTTTAAATTCTTGGAGGACAGGTTTGCTCCATTGATGAAGATCATCATCAAGTATTTTAATTGTGAAGGTAGGTTCTCCAGACTATATGCCTACCACATTAGATTGTTGATGCATTTCACTAGGGTGAGAATGATGAATATCCCCTACTTCATATTCAGAAACATAGAGAAGATGGCATTCATTGTAAAGAAGAAATCATACCCCAGCAGCTAACCAGCATCTACCACTTCTCTATGACTAAAATCATTGTCTTACATCAGCTGAACCTACTTAACATACCATGGGAGACCTTCATTTCTCATGAAGTGTTCAAAAGTCCTCAAGTATTTTCATCAATGCCTCAAGAAGAAGGTGGACCTTCAAGACAGCAAAAGGTCCAAGAGACTGAAATTGTGGGAGTGCCAGTATTTGTGACATATTACAGAGGCACTAGGAAACGTTTTGCAACTGCCAGGTGAGTATTATCTCCACCGGGTGTGGAAGGGGTCTTGCCTTCATCTTCATGCCACAGGAAAA
Organism: Pinus taeda; assembly: GCA_000404065.3. Taxonomy (NCBI): domain Eukaryota; kingdom Viridiplantae; phylum Streptophyta; class Pinopsida; order Pinales; family Pinaceae; genus Pinus; species Pinus taeda. The sequence continues at coordinate 54,337 of APFE031697604.1, forward strand.
TGCTATCTCCACAAGGAGTGGAAGGGGCTTTGCCTTCATCTTCAGCTAAACAGGTACAGGTTGGGCAGAACAGCAAGAGCAAAGGTAAAGGCATGGGAAAATCGCATGAAAAGGATCCTAGTGATGGGCAAGAGAGATATTTTGATCTTGTTGATCACGAGGAGACACAAGGAGTTGATGCCATTGATTTGGAAACCCAAGGTACAAATATTACTAAAGACATGATCATCAAGGAGCAAGAGGCTGATATACAACCCTTGTCGGTCAATTTAGAGAGGGAAAAGTGGATCATCAATTATCTTGAGCAAGAAAACAAGCAATTGACCAACAAGAAATTCCTCATGGAATTGTAAATGGTCAAGGAGAACCGGCAAAAGGCAAAGAAGGCAAAGGTCAAGATGACCTCCATTGAGCAAGAGATTAAGAATGATCAGGAAAATTGGCTTGAAAATGTCAACATACACCTTGAGGGGCTGCTTGAGAAGGCAAATAGAGACAATAAGATGATTTTCCACATGGCCTCTCACTATATGACCCGGAACAAAATATGCAATAGAAGGATGCAGAAGCTTAAGGCAAGGTTAAGGAAGGCCTTGAGGAGCAAAAAGAAGCATGACAAGCTAAAAATCTTGGTTGAGGCCTCACTAACCTATCAAAACAATTAATGAGAGTGCCTTGTGCCAAATCTGGGCAAGTTTTGGTGAGTTTTGTCATTTTGAGATTTTGAATTTTTCCAACACAGAAAATTACATTAGGTGCATAGCGCCACCAGCGCTATGCTTTTGAATGGGAGACCTTTTGGAGGAATGGTTTGCATATTCAGATTTAGAATGATGAGAACATCAATCCCTGAAAGTTTCAGCAAATTTGGAGCAAATATTGGTCACCTAAAGGTCAAAAAACCATCAAAAAATGACCTCTCTGCCTCTTTTGGGACACACAGGAAGCAGCCTTGCGAGACTCCACTTTTGAGGGGGGAAATGACCTCCAAATGAAAAAATTCAAGATGTTCCAGAAACTAGATAGGAATACCTTTCCAACACGCTATCTTGGGCTCAATTGGGCTAAGGGGAAGGCCTTCAAAATCAGCTGAGAAGTGGTGCTACGCACAGGACAGGTGGTGCTACGCATATTACCAGTTTGCTCAAAAATCCAAATTTCACCTAGTTTTTCTACAAGTTGACTTTTTCTCTCATCTTGGATGAATTTATGATTGTAAATGATGCTATGCTATGTAAATGTAATTGTAGAATGACCTTAAAGGGTTGATTCATCATTTTGAGGTGGTTTGGGGGTGAATGAATCAGTTTCCATGGTTTTAGAGGCAAGTTGTTCCACTGCCTATATTCCTGTTCCTAGTTTAGATATGGTTGAAACAATCCCTTATCTCTTGGATTCGACCCCTGATGGCTAGCATAGGTGGTTTTCATGTCTATATTATGTACTTTCTTCCTCATTGGTAAAGGTTGGACTCTTGTGGATGCTTTGAGCTACACTGTACATCTCTACAACAATTTGGCAAGGAAATAAACCAAGATTTGCAGCTATTTTTGTGGGATTCTTGTGGTAATGTGTTTTTGCATTGTTTCTCCTTCTATCATTAGTTTTCCTCATGTGTTATATGTGCCAAAATCTATTTCATTCTTCTTAACTAAATGAAATAAAGATAGATAGGTGGAATACATTGGTAAAAGTGCTCTGCCTTGGGAATCCATTTAGTTTTTGATGTTTTCTACCGTTTGAAGAGGAGACATGATCTTTGCATGCCCTCCTCAGCTCCTCATCAGTCTTAAACCTACCATCTCACTCAATTCCAAGTGCCAAAACACCTACCTACCTCGCCCCACAGAACACCCTACAATTCTGACTTGATTTCTCGGACCCAAAGCTGCATGCTCCATTTGATCCAACAACAAAACCTTCAAAATCAACCAAAAAACCCTAGAGCTACTATACTTAGCCTAAAATCCATATTTGATCCAGTCATCTCATTTGAGATTGACAAGGAGAGAGCCCTCTCCCGACCTAGTAGGGCTAGCTACCAGGTTAAGCTTGGCTTATGGTTATCGTAGGATTTCCTCCCTTCAGCCTGAGGTCAATCTAGGCTCTAACATGTTGGAGGTTGGAGAGCTGGAAGAAAGAAGGAAGCCAACAGTCCTGTTAACACCCAGGTTGTTCCCTTTGACTCCCAAGGGAATACGGCCGAGGTAACCACTAACCAATCTTTGGATTACAGCTTCTAGCCCAGCTGTAATCAGAGAGAGCTCTCTCTTTAAGGTTTGTCTCTGTTCTATGGAGATTTTAGGCTAGTTATGAAGTAAGGGTTTTGGTTTATGTTTGGTTGGAAGGATGTCTTTCTGTACTTAAAGTGGAGATCTGCAGATAATTCTAGTCCATTAGGCAATGGAGTCTGTGGCTATTGGTTTCTTGAAATCTTGAGTTCGAGCAACTAGAGTTACAGGGCCATTTAGATACTTCATGAAACAAACTTGAAAATATGATGGTGGAATGTGAACAACCAGTGAAAAGCAATTAAGAATTTTCCACTAAGCTGAGGTGTGAGAAAGAGATATATTCCTCAAGAGCAAAACTTGAATTCCTGGAACAATAATCACTGTGAAAGATATAGTGTGAAAGGGTAGCAATTAAGAATTACACCTTCATTACTATAACTGAAGAAAAACATTCAAAATAGCTTAGATTGAGTTCAGGGTAATCTGTGATTAAATCCTGGAACTATTCTTTTCCCTTGCTATTAACTACTAAAACATGGGAAACATGAATGATATATGAAAGATAACAAACATATAACAAAGAGTTACAAGAGAAGCTTATTGAGTCATGAGATACGCAGGAATCCTACAACATTCAGCTAAACACCAACAAAACATCAAGAGACACAGAGCTTTGGAAATTCCATCATCCTTTGTATTAATTCTCTGAAGATTTACAGTAGAAGAGGAGC
>APFE031697604.1:83165-95700 GCA_000404065.3 Pinus taeda
TCATCAGGTGACGTGGCGGCTTATGAGTGGTCCACGGGGGTGGTGAGGTGGCGGACAGGTGGAGCAATGGTGGACGGGGGCGCGGACGCAGCGATGACGCAGGCAATGACGTAGCGATGATGCTGGCAGGCGGATTGGCAGAAAACCAGAAACCACAGTGGTATCATATCGCACCGCTTATGATACGGAAGGGAATCTGTCAGAGGGGGCTCCGATACGCTGTGGGGGCGACGCGTGGCCGAGGCCTGACATCAACCTCTGACAGATATCGGACGATATCTTTCGGACGTCGGGGCCGGTCCGATATCCACGTCAACCATTGGATGAAAAGCGCCCGATCGGACGGTCGACGGGCCGATAAGCTATCCGGACGATACGACATCGGGCGGGTAATAAACAATTATTTTTCACGGGATTTGTGCCCGGCGGGACCCTCAGGAATATTTGCGAATTGCATGGTTTTCTAATGTATTTTTATAAAGGCGTGTGTATCACAAAAACTTAGGATAAGGCTGAAATCATGGTTTTTTTTCAATATATTTCCTTGCAAAATCGTGTATGGCTCAAACTTTGGATAAATGGGTTTTTTCATGTAATTTTGTATAAAAGCGCATATGGGCCCCAAACTTAGGATAAGGCAGAAAAGTGGGTTTTCAAGGTATTTTGGCCTTTTGAGCGGTTTAAAGGGTGCAAATAGTTTTTTCCAAGGTTTCTTAGGAAAAATGAAGGGTTGAATGGGTAAATGAATTCTGAGGGAGATAAAGAGGTAAGGCTTGGGTTCTTAAACTGACCAGATGTCAATTTAATTCCCTGGTAGTGAATCATATGGCTATAATGCCAAGGGGGGGATATTTATAGAATGCTTAGGGTTTATACACCATGGTGTTATAATAGTAGGGAAAGGGTAACATAGGGAGTTAGATAATAGAAGTTAAAGGTTAATATGGAGGGAGAGAGTGAATGAGGAGTGATATCACTAAGTTTATTTGAAAACAACTTAGCTTAGGGAGTAGATCAAAATGAAAAGAATTTTGCACAAGAAATGTGGCTCTTAAAGGATACAAGAACCAACATAAAAGCTTGAATTCTTTCATAAACACAACTGGTGAAGGGATGTTAGTAATGAGTGTAAAACAAGGAAAAAAGGGAAATTAGACATGCTCCATTGTGTTGCTTTCCTTGTATTGACCAGCAAGATTCAGTTTGAAAGGAACACCACTTCTGCAACCCCATCTACCTACCCATCTACTTGACTAGCATTTTTTGTTTCTTCTTGGAGGGTGCACTTGGACATGCAGACCCTTATGTGCCTTTTCTTTTCCACTAGCTTTTTCTTTTGATTGCCTATCTAATACTACCCTTATTACTTCCAAGGGCCCAGATTAAGCAGTTGGGAACCTTAGCTTTTCTGCCTAACTATTGGTCTGCCAAGATTAAACAGTTTGGACAGACTTCTTTCTCTATTCTACAATAGAAAATTGAAACATGGCATGATCCAGATTAGACTGTTGGACACCATCCCATCAAAAATTTAGTAAACATGAAGCATGTACACACCTTGCCTTTCCTTGGAAATATGGGATCTTTGTATCAGCAAAGCAGAGCATATTTGGCATTTGAATTTGCCAATCATGAAATATGAAACCTATTGGTATAGTTATCCAACAAGTCCAACAGGATAGAAAGAGGCCGAAGGTCCAGTAGGACAGAAGGAAGATGAAGGTCCAGCCAGACAGGAGGCAGTCGAAGGACGAGCAACTCTGTTGATCGTGTTACCCTGGGAAAGACTCAAACCTGTGATGAATTAATCAGGTACATAATGCATACTGAAGAACAATTCTGTGATATAATAAATAAAGTTTCATTTGATATCGCTTGAAGGGAACAATAGCCAACACCATTATTGAAGCATATGTGAATGTATTTCTAGGAAGTAAGAGATTGCAATAGCAAGAACAATGTGCAGTAGTCACACTGGAAGCGTTCACCATGACAATGAGAACAGAGGCTTGAAACAGAGAGTCGGTTCTTGTGCATAGCTTAGTGCAGCTAATAGTAGACTCACTAAAGTTGTGTGGAGACATTATCGGAGATCATGATGGCTATTGATATCATCATGAGATAACTTTTGCAGATTCTGTGTGGACAGTATGAAGAGTTGTAAAGACTTCTTCATATGAAGAGTGGTTGCCATTGATGTTGTAGCATGGAGACTACAGTGAAGCTGTAAATAGATAGAATTCAGTAAAGAAGAGTTTTGGGAGCAGAACATTACTATCAAACATGCCTTGACAAGATTGGGTCAAAGCCCTTGGGGTTGGTGCCTCAGAAGTTAGAAGGATTGGTGTCCTTGGAGTTGGTGCTCCTATATCCAAGGTTGGTGCCTTGACAGGAGAGGGTTGGAACCCTTGAGGTTGGTGCCTCAGAAATAGAAGGATTGGTATCCTGGGAGTTGATGCTCCTAAGTCCAAGTTTGGTCCCTTGACAAAATAGAGTTGGTGCTCTGGAGATTGGAGCCTCACAAAAGTCCAAGTTGGTGCTTGGGAATAGATTGGAACCATATATATATTGTATCTATTTTATGTCAAAGATTATATTAATAAAAGAATTTATTCTTGTTGTTCATCTTGTGTTTTGAATATAAATGTTTTAACTCGTAAAATAACAGTTGAAAAGAAATATTGATTCACCCCCCTCTCAATATTTCCAATAGTACTAACGCAATTAGGGTGTCTAAGGATTTTGATGATTGATCGATACACACTTTCTGAATGAGATGATCAGTGCGCTAACAAAGGAATTTTAGGTATATCACCAGAAGAGCACGCCTTATCACCCGCAGGCTAACAGGATGGTGGAAGCATTTAATAAAGTGCTGGAAAATGCACTGACCAAGGTTTTCAACGCTCAGGGAAGTGATTGGGACCTATGCATACCCATAGTACTATGGGCCTATTGGACAACATGCAAAAAGTTGACTAGACAAAAACCCTTTAGGCTTGTATATGGTGTTGAAGCGGTGATGCCCATGGAATACATTGTGCCTAGTCTACGAATAGTGGCACTAATGGGCATGACAAATCACAGAGCCCTAGAGGAGAGGCTCGTGCAACTGGCTGAGCTTGAGGAAGAAAGATTTCTAGCTGGATTTCACCAACAGGTCCAAAAGCAACTCGAAAAAGCATGGCATGATCGACACATTAAGCTACCCACCTTTAAGGTAAATGACCTAGTTTTGTTATATGACAACAAGTTTGATAAATTTCCAGGGAAATTCAGAATGCACTGGTTAGGGCCCTATGTCATTAAGGAGATTACCAATGGAGGAGTATTTCAGTTGGTTATATTGAATGGAGACCCCTTCCTAGGAAAGGTGAATGGCAGTCATTTGAAGCCATACACCGGTGGTCCAGCCATGTGACTATATGAAGGTAGCATAGTCTTAGCACTTCAATTAGCTAAAAGGAGGCGTGGGACTATAAAATATACTTCTCAGGTTGGGGAGTTGCATGATTGGAGGATTGTGTGAAGCAAGGAAGTGTCACAGGGTTCACAACAACGCGAAGGGAGCTGCGCTACCCAGGGAGAAATCACATAGGTTGGTTGGAAATTGACCATTAAAGTCACTATTCATGATTTGACGGTAGAAATGCGGCCAAATGGAGCAGATGGTCGGCATTTAAGAAGAAATTTATGGGTCAGATCCTTGAATATCTACTGCGAATCTGGCATTAATGAACCAAATTTGGGGGGAATTTTCATATTTGAATTCAAAATTCCCTATAAATTACATGCAGATGTCCAGTGAAAAACACTTGGCATTTTGAGAATTGAGTTGTTGAGCTCTTAGGCACACATGAACTGAGAATTCTTTGAGGCTCTGATAGTGAGTTTAGCATTTGAGAACTTACAAGAGGTGTCACAAGAATTTCTTATTAGCATTAGGTTGACACCTGCCACAATTATGGACACCGAAGCAGTGACAACCGAGGAGGATATGCCAGAAGTGGTTAGCGATGCAAAAGTAGTTGCTCCAGATATTGCCGAAGTATTAGTGGAAGTCCCCAAATCACCAAGGGCACCGAGACCAAAGTCGACCCAAACCAAGGAAAGCACAAAGGATAAGAAGGGCAAGCAGCCTGCAACATTGGTGCATGCATCGCCGAGAGGAAACCCACCGAAGGACAAGCCCACCACAGAGGAAAATGGAAAAGCCATCAAACTGGAGCCAGAGGAGGAAGAAATCGAAGACATCCCGATGGATGATGAGGATGTGGGAATAGACGTGGAGGAAGTTGAAGCCCAGGGTGCTGACCCTATCACTTGATTGCTTGATTACATCCCTCCGCGCAAGGGCAAGACCAAGGTACCAAAAGACATCGATGAGAGAAAGGTCCCCTTGGAAACCCCTCTGCTATCGGGTGAGATTGTCTTTGAAGGACCGTGCTTGGCACGAGTTCCTCTGTTAAAACTCGAAGACTAGGACTTGGCTGACCATGAGAAGTTCCCACACTTGGCGACCGAGCATCTGATGCACTGCATTATTGACACAACCACCAGAATGACTACATTGGAGCCATGGAGGTGGCTTAGAGGAGTAGACAAGGCAGGTTTGCTCAACATGTTATGGGAGCCACACTACAACCACACCCCAATTACAGTCTTGGTCATCAAGCAGTTGCAATGCTTAGTGCATGATGGGTATCTATGGCTGGAGGAGCCAATACCCATCATTGACAGATTGATCCATAAGATCACACGGTTTCCCTACGCAGGAGAAAATCTAGCCATGATATTTGGCGGAAAAGGTGGTGAGCAGGCCCTTGCAGAGGCCATGAAGGAGAAGTTTAAGTTGGTGAAGAAGCCACGTGGATATGCCATATCAAGCATCAGTGACCTCACTATAAAGTTGGCTACGTAGATTTTGGCAAGGAAGGTTATGAGGAAGTGTCGCGATGATGAGGTGTTGGCGCTTATTGTCATGCTAGCAGCCCAGTGTGCCGAAGGAGTCCAATTCAATTGGTCAGACTATCTATGTGGTGAGTCCCTTGTGAACTGTCGCGAGGCATAGGAGCTCAGCAAGACGTTCCAATACGCGTGGCTCTTGCTATCTATTGTGTTGGTAGCATGGGAGCTGCCAAAGGACAGTTAATTCCCTTCGGTTGCTTTCCTGTGGGCAACCAAGGATGCGCATTGCATCAAGGACAACAAGATCTTCTTGATATTGATGGATATGAACATCCGCATGGCTATCTATCACAAACTGCGATTGTCGACTACGGTGTTCACCAACCTGTAGGGCTATGTAGAGTTTAAAGTAGATTTTCACCATGTGTGCATCACAGTGCGGAAGGGCCCTACGCAAACATGGTATGACTTGCCTTACCTGGCAACAGATGATGCCATTGACGCAGTACTTGATCACTAGCCAGCAGAATGGCACACTACAACGGACTTGGCACTGGGAGGAAGCAAGTCCGTTTCAGAGAGAAGGAAGGAGGAGGCCAAGCTCAAAATGACATAGCTAGTCGAAAAGAGAAAGAAGGAGACTGCTGGCAAGGCCCAGGCAGAGTGTGATGCCACTTAGAAGACGTAGAAGCAAATAGGTGGAATAGAGTAGGGCTCTGACAAAGGTGTCAGGTTGCCTTCACATGAGATAGAAGAAGAGACAGATGTGCAAATCGAGCAGCATGGTGTAGACCCACAGGCGACGTATTCCCGAATCAAGTGTCCAAGGGAGCAGGAGAAAGGAGGGTCCAGGAAGAAATCCAAGGCCACCAAGACATTGCTGAACCCAATCACCCTCATAGAGGGCGATTTGCATGACATTGGTGACACGGTGCAGGATGTCACCGCGGAGGCCCTACAATAGTTTGAGTAGTAGCAACAACTAATATTGGGGGCTATCCAGACAGGTCTGCAGGAGCTACAGACCCGCACGTCACAAGTTGGTACGGTGTCCACCAGCCTTGCTATCAACACTTTAGAAGCTGCTGAGATGCCGCACGTGAAGGCCTCTAGCGCGATAGTGTTGCATGATGGAGCATTGACCATGGAGAATGAAGTTGACTGGCCCACTTTCAACGCCCTCAAGGGGGTAGGGTTGCATCTAGCAACGCTCCTTGGTGAGGTGCTCCACCTATTGCAAGATGGAGTGATTGCGGAGTTGAGGGCTCGTGAGCACTGCGCCCTACATGTGATTAGTGAGCAGTGTAATAACAATGAGCAGATGGCACTACAATGAGACTCTGCCATCACTGCTGTGACCGAGGTGACCAACCAAAACAAGAATATAATGTAGTTCATCAAGGAGGCATGCTGAATGGTCCCAGCATTGGCCATTCATGAGGAAGAACCAGTCTAGGTGCATGTCCACAAACTAGCTACAGGGGTGTGCGACACTCATATAAAAATGGCGAGGGTTTAGTTGGAGTTGAACCAGTAGATCACAGAGTTATAATTGAAGGACCATCCTTCAACTCTGCCAAAAGTGAAGGAGCAATGTGCAACTATTGTCACAGAGGCAATAGCGGCCATTGACAGTGCAGTAGCAGACTGCACACAACTTTTTGAGCAATCGTTTGAGGTTCTGACAAGCTTGTAGGAGGACCCTAATGTACAATGACCGGAGATAGAAGAGTGTGAGCTACAATAATGCTATGAAGAGGTCAAAGGCACAGTGTGAACCGTCGCACTCAAACAGAGACTGTTAAAGCTGCAAGAGGCCAAGTAGCTGAAAGAACATGTGGATGCAGCGTTGCACAAGGAAGCAGAGTTGAAGGCACGATTGAAGCCCTGGATGGATGAGGCTTACATGGTCACAACCTCTATTGAAGGAAAGCTTGCAACTCTACAAGCAACTCAACAAAATCTTCAAGCCGACAGTTTAGGAGCAATGATCGAAAAAAGGGTGGAAGACGCAAAGCATGCAGCCACATAGTGCACTGTCGAGGTTGTGTTCGTAAGGGTCGAGCTGGGAGGTCTTCGCACTAAGATCTCCATGCCTCCCGAGTGACTCGAGGGCGAGTCACGATGTTTGTGTTGGGGGCCTGTTAGGATCGAGATCCCCCAATGATAATTTTGGGGCTAAAATCCCATGTTTTGGGTCAAATTTTGTAATAAAGATGTAAAGACTTCGCATTTTGAGGTCGTGGAGTGCGAAGGTGTTATGAGTCATAAAGGGTTGTCCACCATTATTTTGTAAAGTAAAGTTGGCTGTAAAAGATCTACCCATGGTCCACATACCATGGGATTGTATAAAAAGAGCTAAGTAAGTAAGCTGTAGGTAGTTTTTAAGTTTTAAGTTTAGAAGAAGTATTTTGTGATAAGGAGAGAAGTCTAAGTCTCAGATCGTAGTGTAGGTAGATGCTTTGTAGTTGAGTGCACAGAGGCCTAGGTAGGAAGTCCACAGCTAAGTGCGCGGACCCCTGCAGCTGTATGCACAAGGCGGGTAGAGTCTATAATCATCTGAAGATATCAATAAAGAGAAGTATTCTACAAATTATGTGTCTTTGTTTCCTATTAATGCATCTTGTCATATTGTGTATGGATTTCATTTACAATGCTTATGTGACGCACAAATGTATGTAATTACGTTGGTTAATTGAACGCAAGTAAGAATATCTATTTACGCGGTGCTAATTGTGACTATTTAATAAGATAATTAAGACACTTAAGATAACTTGGGAATCTTTGCAATATGTTGCCTTATCAGCACGAAAGTACCTGAACCACAGGTTAGGGATACACAAAGGTCAATCGTACCCTTTCACGGAAGTATTGAAGGGCAGAATAAGGGGCTAGAAAATTAGAGCCTATAACTTAACGACCTGCACAAAAGTAGGAAGAGAAGGAATAAACTGACATCATGACCATCTCAGGGTGTGGAAACTTGGTTCCAGCATCCCCCCATACTGCTTCGGTTGGGACTTCGGTTTGTGCTCCATGGGCTGATGCCGAAAGGGCTAGTAGTGTAGGGATTTGTTTCGCTAACTAACGCTGAACCTGGGTCAAGCCCCATGTAGGCAACACTAGAATACAATGCAGTAAGGAGAACTAGTATTCAAAGGAGTGTGTAGTATTGATGATGACTTGAATAATGGATTAAAATTTGCAGCCAATGATGATAAATATGACTGGAAAGAAAAAGGCACCGGAAAAAGCGTGTGCCACCCACGTGGACTAGACACCATGGAGCTTGATGAAGAAAAAGGAAGTAAAGTTAATTAAGGAAAAATAAGATGCATATCAGTGGATATGTTAGAAAAGCTGCTGACATGACTTCGAGCCTAGCTATAACCACAAATGACATTCCCACTCAAAAAGCCACACCATGTGGAGATCGACAAAGTTATGGTAGGGTAAGGCCATATATTCCCAACAATTATGGTAGTTGGAAATGTGTTCCATGCATGTAAGTAATTAGTATTTTCACTATTTCCAATTTTATTTTCGCATATTTAGAAAAGTGTAGAGTCGAGCAAGAGCAGAGAACAAAGTGAATTTGTGTGATAAAAGCTTGAGTTGCAAAGATAGTCTTAAAAGTTAAAAGAAATTTCACCCTGACATCTTCTTTAGTTCCAAATAAATCAAGAACTAAGGGTGTTGGTGGTGTACCAACTCCACAAATTGCTACCAAATTGTAAGTCACCTACCCAAGGAGTCAAAGTTCCAACTGATTATGACCCCAATTCTAGAGGAAGTCAAATGGGAGGGAGTTATGTTGGACTTAGTTGAAAATTTAAAATATAATGACCAAAACGTGCAGGAACTAAAGAATTTCCTAGAATTTTCCAAGGAACATTAAACCAAGAGAATTGTACAAATAAGTCATCCAGTGGTCATTGAAGTGTAGTAGTGTTCTGCAAGGCTAGAAAATTCTAGTATCTTGAATCTATTCGATATTCCACATTTTTTTCAAAGCTTGGAAATAAATATCTTTGTCAAGCTACTGATAAGTTGTGTGCATGGAGATTTTATGTGGCTCAAAGAACTAATAGAGATTGATACTAAGTTAAACGCATGAATTATAGGGCTCCCCACATATGGTGAGTGTTGACACCTAATCATCAGGATTGGGTGAAAAATTGTAATTCATGTAAATAAATAACAGAAAAGATGAAGAATCACCAGGAGATGAAATGAATAGTCTCTCCCTCATGTATATAATAAAGACCAACCTGAATGAATATCATGAATTGTTTTGAGGAGTTACCTCCTGGTCTGACATGGTATCAGAGCCAATTCTTTATTTGGCATTACAGTTTGCCCTTGTAACTCCTTCCTGGCCTATGTTCTTCCTATTTTGTGCAACTCACACCTTTGTCTTTGTTAGTACACTGTCATATGCATTTTCTATTTCTGACATTATAAGCCATGTGGCAAAGACGAGAGAATAGTGGAGGGATTCTGCATCTTCCCACCCACCAAATACTGGCATCGCCATTCTTGGTCCTCCCGTCATAAAAGCACTGCTCCTCCTCCTGCTGCCCGGCGTTTTCTCTGCTTTACATAAACTTTGCTCCTTCCAATCTCGAATACACTCCACACTCCCGCAAAATAGTTATTTGTCACCCCAGAAATCCATTGCAGAGGCATTTCAAAAGCTCTTCTCTGCTCATTATTTTTTGGAGTTCGTAAAAAATTTCAATGAATTCTAATGGAGAGGAATTTAATATGGTTTTGTTTACTTGCCTGACTAATGAAGAGGGATTTCCTGCATTGTTGGCTGCTATGCGCCTGGTGATCTGCCTTGATGGGGTTGAAGCATCTGTGTTGGGTTGTTGTAGTGAATTGAGACAAGGTTTTGTGGGGGTTTTAGGATTGGAATGGTGGTCTAAACTTGGATCCATTCCGCTGCAAAGATGAAAACACCTATCTATCTACTCTCAAACGCCTATGGTAATAATCCTCTCTTTGCATTCAAATTGGATGCTTTTCATTGATATGGTATATTGCAAGAGTTTTCTAGCTCGAAGTTCCGTGGTTCTCTGAAGCTCTATCTTATATATCAAAGTGCAATTATTTTTTTAAAATTTTTGCACCAAAACTGTGTTTTTTTCCACCAGAAGTATATTTTTTTACAGCTCACAGTATTTTCCACAGTACACAGATTTTACAATGCATTCAATCATATCTATTATGGGAGTAGTTCTCACTGGCAAGGAGAACTATCCTGAGTGGTCCCAGAAAATAAAACACACCCTCATTTTCATTGAGTTGTGGAAAGGAGCGTGTGTTGAAGACGGAGACAAAGAGCCAGAACAACCTACCTCAAACAAGGAGTTTGCCATTTGAGAAAATAAGAACAGCAAGGCCTATGCATTGGCCGCAACATCAGTAAGTGAAGAGGTGAGTCGCCATATTTCACCATTTTCAAATGTGTTATGAAACCAGCTCAAGAAAAGATAGAAAAGATAGATCAACGCCTTAGAATTCAGCCTCTTCGAGGGAGAAACCTCCTTTACATTACATAAATGAAAAATTCTTGGATGATTCAAATGATAAAAACTCCTTTCTATATATAGGAGTCTAAGGAGTCACAATATAACCCAGCCGACCTAACAATAATAATATAAAGCCACAAAAATAACAATAGAGGGATTCTATGGGGCCTAGTAATAACAATATGGGGACAATAGGGGCACAACAATATTAATAAGGGGTACAACTACAATAGTAATGGGGTAATCACTAGTATTATAGGAACCCAACATGCCCCTCTCCTTCAAAAAAAGTGTTGTCCTCAACGCTTGAGTAGTTATGGATACTTATGTATAAAATTTTCATCCTCCCATGTGGAATCTTCCGCAGATAAGTTCTTCCACTTGATAAGATACTCTGAAATTGATCGATTTCGTAGTTGTCGAGATCTTGTTTCTGTGACTGCTTCCAGTTCCAATATAATTTTTCCTTCCTCGTCAAGTTCTGGCAATATTGTTTGAACTAGAAGCTTGTCACCTATAACCTTCTTTAAACATGAAACATGGAAAACTGGGTGCAATCAAGAAGCTGCAGGAAGCTCCAATTTGTATGCCATAGTACCAATATTCTGCAACACCTTGTACGGACCATAATACTTTGGTGATAATTTATTATCCTTCTTAGCTTGCTTGAGGGACATTTGCTTATATGGTTGTAGCCGTAGGAATAGCCAATCACCTACATCAAAACTTCTTTCACTGCGATGTTGATCTGCCTGTTGTTTCATTCTATTCTGTGCCAAAACGAGGTTATCCTTTAAGAGTTGGAGGACTTGTTGTTGATGTTCGATGTGATGTTCCACTGCCTGAACCTTAGAATTTACTCTTAAATATGATGTGATGGATGGTGGTTGATACCCATAAAGTGGCATAAATGGGGTCATTTTTGTTGCTGTATGGAAGGAAGTGTTATACCACCATTTAGCCAGAGGCAACCATTTGACCCATTGTGTCTGTTTATCAGATACAAAGCAACGAAGATATCCTTCCAAACATTTGTTTACTATCTCAGTTTGCCCATCAGATTGAGGATGATAAGATGAGCTATGAGCTAACTGAGTACCAAGACAAGAAAATAATTCTGTCCAAAAATTTCCAGTGAAAATGGGATCTCTGTCACTTACAATAATCTTTGGATTTCCATGTAGCTTTTGAATTGTTTCCATAAATGCCGAGGAAACTGTACTGGCTTTAAATGGATGTGATAATGCACAAAAGTGTGCATACTTGGTAAGTCTGTCAACTACCACCATGATGACACTCTTTCCCTCAGACTTGGGTAAACCTGTGATAAAATCCATTGAAACCTCCTCCCAACGTTGGCTTGGAATGGATAAAAGTTGTAATAGACCCAGTGTCTTAATTGTTTCAACTTTATTTTGTTGGCAAACCAAACATTCCGCCAAAAACTTTTGAATATATGATTTAAGGCCATCCCAAAAAAATTCCTTCTTAACCCTGTGGTAAGTTTTTAAAAATCCTGAGTGCCCTCCTAAGGGAGAAGTGTGAAATTCCATAAGAATCTTTTGTTTTAGCGGGGAATTCTTACAGAGGTATATGCGACCTTTGTACCATAACGAATCATTTTGCTAGCTAAATGTATCAGACGTACTGGAATCTTATTGTAATTTTCGAATAAGTGCCCACACTTCTTCATCATTCTTCCATTCCTCCCCTGCTTCATTTATCCAATCTGGTTGGATAATAGAAATGGCGCACAACAATGCTTCCACATCCTCATCCTTTCTTGAGAGTGCATCTGCCACCACATTTTGCTTCCCTTTTTTGTAGATGATTTCAAAGTCATAACCCAACATCTTTGTGACCCACTTTTGTTGCTCTTTGGAGGATAATCTTTGTTCTAAAAAGTATTTAAGGCTATCATGATCCGTTTTTACCTTGAAGTGTCTTCCCATTAGGTAGGGTCGCCATTTCTTAAGTGCATGGAGTATTGCAACATTTCCTTCTCATAAATAGCTTTGTGTAAAAACTTTCCCTTGATTGGACGACTTTCAAAAGTAATGGGTCTTTCATCTTGCATTAGAACAGCACCA